>JAVJIF010009665.1:0-107847 GCA_038442645.1 Agave tequilana | reverse complement strand
GCGACCACTTTGTCTCGTTGACGATGCGAGCGATCATATTCAAATGCTACTGCTTGAATTCCTTCTCGCCTGGTGTAGGCTGTCTAAAAATCACTAAAAGACAAGCCATTAAAAAGCAGAGTTTCAAGTTCTAGACGCGTGGGCTCGACACCCGCGTCTCAACATCAAGGCGCGTGGGCTCGACACCCGCGTCTCAACATCAAGGCGCGTGCGCTCGACACGACCGCGTCTCAACATCAAGGCGCGTGGGCTCGACACCCCGCGTCTCAACATCAAGGCGCGTGGGCTCGACACCCGCGTCTCGGTTATAACCTCCCTGGTTATGGGGCCAGTCGCCGCCCACATAGCAGGGAGGTCAGCCCCTCGTTGTGGAGCGTTTTTAGGGGGCACGTTCACCCTGGAACCCCTATAAATAGCCCCGTCGCTATTGAAGAGGGGTCGGATTTTCTTTAGTTAGATGACAACAAGACAGAGACAAGAGAAAGAGAGCTAAACTCTTCAACAAGCTCGCTGCGTACGAGTTGTCCCTTGCCTACCTTCTCTTTGAGAGTTTTGGTAGACAAGAGCTGTGCTACTCCTCCTTCTACCAACCAAAGAGAAGATCCCTGACGATCCCGACGTCATCCGGTCAACGGAGAACAAGATTCACTCTCCACCGCCACACGAAGAACCCAGCATTAAAAAGGGAGGATTCAAGACTCAACATCCTCCCTCCCTTGTAGCTGGAAGGGAACAGTTTTGTTGTAATTTTTCATCTGATTCAAGGAAATTTACAGCACCTCTTTCTTTTTTTCCGGCGCGTACAAGAGATGGCGACTCCGCTGGGGACTAATTTGTCACTGATGAGCAAATCGTGGCGCAGGATGACGTTCCTCCGTAAGGGAAAGATGGTCGAATCGCTCATTGTCGAGTTCGCCAGGCGAAGTAACGAAGAGTTTTCTCTCTTCCGCTCCAAGAGCCCAAAGACCCGCGTCTGCCGCCGGTCTCGACGGGGAATGGCCCCGAGCCCGATCTGTGGCTCTCTCGGGGCGCTTGCTGCTGCCAACTGTGCCAAGCAAGGTACACGCGCCAACGCCTCTCAGAAGGCTCGCGTGGTCCCAGCACAACTGCCTTTGCGACCAACCGCGTGGCACAGAACACACCGCGTCAGCGTCTCTCAGAGACCCGCGTGGTTAAAATCTCTGATGTTCAGCATCAAGATGTTGTTGGTCTCTCTCCACCTCCACGACGCACACCGGAACGCTGAGCGTCGACAGAGGAGACGTGCGCGTCAGCTGCAAGTTGGAACCTCTGGTTGTCTGACTGAGGCTGGACGCAGCATACAACTGGCGCCTTGCTCGCGCCCCGCGAAGTCCGCGTTTGGCGGCCCAAACGCGAGATTCCTTCAGTTGGTCCTCTGAGGACCAACTCACCAAACGCCAAGGTGAAGCCTCTGCGCCTTGTCAAGCACAAGAGGCACGCGCCTATAGACGTGGGGCCCAGCAGCCCACTCTCTCTCAAGTGTCTCTGCCCCTGACACACCAAGCAGCAACGCGACAGGCGCGTCTTGTCTCAACAGAGACGCCAGACGCGCGCGGAACAGCTGCGGCGCGAGAGAACCGCGTCCCTGAAGCCTGCGTCCAGGCTGTACGGCACATGGATGCCTCCCATCTTCGACGTTGCGAGGCTAATCTATTCAATCCCCCTCCCATGGATTTGAGGATTATTTGACGAGAAAAAGAAGTGCCAATCAGGCCACTTCGTCGTGTTGCTACCAACGGCTCATCCATATGCTCTCTGAGTGCCGTTGCGGATCAGGCGTACATCAGCAGTCTTTAGTCAGACAGCTGACCCTGATTCCCCCATCAGCTAAAAGAAGACGCTCCCACAGAAGGAGAACCTTCTCTGACGTTGAGTACCCGGAGCTCATTGCGAATATGACAAGCAGGAGCAAGGAAAAACAACCTGCAGTCAGCTCAGATGAGTCTGACTCTGAACTGGAAGGGGTGTATCAACACACTCGCACCCGGACTGGGGCCATTCCCCCAATTGACTATAATGCCTTAGCCCATGGCATTAAAGTGAATGATTCTCACTCCGCCGTAGCGGAAATCGAGGGCTTCGAACTCTTCCGTCGAGAAGGAGACCTCCGCCTACATGACAGGCACTCCTGAGGAGATGGCTAAACGTTTAGAACAAATCCAAAGGCACAAATGGATATGATTCTTTCTCAGCAGGAATCTATCAACTCCCTCAAGCAGGCGATTGCACAGCTGCTCGAAAGACAGGAGGAGGTCTCCTCCTAAAAAGTCAAAGGGCAAAGGGAGAAAGGGAGAAAGTTTCATCTTCCGAACCTTCTGAGGAGACGCGGCGATCTACTTCCGGCTCGTCCAAGTCCTCGTCGCAAGTAAAGGGCGACCAAGACCCGGGGAAGGCTCATGCTAAAAGAATGAGTCAACTGGAGCGACGCCTCATGGCCCTTGCCAATCGCAAAGACCTCCAAGAGTAGGAGTGGTCCGGCCCTATCCGGCTGAGTGGACTTAGTTCCATACCCTCCTAAGTTCAAGGCTCCAACCCTCCAAGCATTCGACGGGAATGGGTCACCCAACCAGCACATCTACTACTTCAATCCCAAACCGGGAATGTAGTAGACAACGATGCTATCCTGGCGCGTCTGTTCATCGGCACCCTGAAAGGGTTGGCCTTTGAATGTTCATGAAGCTCCCAGAAGGTTCTATCAAGAACTGGGGCGATTTAGAGAAGCTGTTCTTAACACGCTTCTTCGAAGATGACTCGGAAGTCACGATGCCCACCCTTTGGCTACTAACAGCAAAAGGGAGAGTCCGTTAAGTCTTTCGTGGAAAGGTTTCGGAACGTGGCACTCTGGTGTCCAAGCGGTATGACCCAGGCCACCCTGGTGGAACATGCCGCCACAATCTTCAAACCTCACTCCTTGCTCAAATAGGAGTTGCTGAAAGCCGCACCTGGAAGCAATTAGTCCAACAAGGTGAACAGGCTGAGGAGATTGTCGCCCGCGTCAGAGCGGAGGAAGGTAAAGCCTAGGCCGAAAAGGTCGACAAGGCGTGCGCCGGACACATCCCTCCAAACAAAGCGGAAGGATAATTTGGCAACGGAGACCAAATCTCCCACCAAACCTCAATCAGGCAAGGCGAGTGGCTCTTCAAGCCAGCCACACGCCAACAAGCAATATTCCTTCAAGGAGGAACATGTCGATTCGCTCTTTAAACTACTCAACAAGAGCAACCGACTGAAGCTCTCTGAAGCTCAGCGTCCCGAGGAAGTCGGCAAGACGACAATCCCACCTATTGCTTGTACCACAGGATGCTGGGGCACCCTACCAAAAGCTGCTATGTCTTCAAGGACATCCTTCAAGCTCTGATTGACGCGGAGGTGTTGAAACTCCGACCAGAGCAGAAGAAGGTGACGGCTAATGTGACGTCAGTTCTCCAGTTCGGAAGACCCCCCCGACACCCTCTGGAGTAGTCCCTATCCCAAGAGGAGAGCTGAGAGTGGTCAACACAGACCCTCACCAGCAGCAAGCGAAAGGCTTGGTACCCGTTCCTACACCTCAAGGGGAAATCATGTGGGTCCACCCTGACCTTGTCAATGAACAGCAATGGACTACTGTGACCAACAGGAATCCAAAGGCAAGGCAAAGGCCTCATCCTGCAATGTGGTGGGTGCCTCCTCTCGAGAAGTCGAGACTGATGTTCCCTCGTTAACCGACTCAGAGGAGGAAACAATAGTCTTGGCCGCAGAGCCCAACCAACCGTTGGCGGGAACCCATTCGGGACAGCCGTACTTGAAGCAGTATGGCGAGATGGCGGTAGTCCCTCCATAACCAGCTGCAGAACTAACCAAGCCCTCCACAAGACAACCTGTGGAGAAACAGAAAGAAACTCGGTTTTCTCGAGTTCTTTCGAAAGGTATGGCGGAAGGATCCACGACACCTTATCGCTTTGATGTCCTGGCTCAACTAGCCAACATCCCGGTACACATTACCTTGTATGAACTTCTTAGACTATCAAAGTCGACCAGAGAAGCTCTACAAGAAGCTCTGGCAATGCCGAGGTCTTCATGACCCAGGTACCGAAGGGAGGAAGATGTAGAGGATTGCCTCCACACCTCCCCAAATGCTCCCTGCATTACCTTCAACAGCAGATGATATGCAGGTTAAAGGGAAGCATGATCGACCCCTGTATTTCACAAGGTATATTGGATCGTCTGAGGTGAACCGCATTCAGGTAGATCCAGGGTCCGCGTTGAGCATCATGCCTCGCCAGGTCATGCAACATCTGGGCATTCCTACTCATCGTTTGAGCCCTACTCAGACAACTATCTATGGGTTCAATGCCAACCAGACCCGTCCGATGGGAAAAATCAAGCTCAAATGCCAGATTGGAAGCCTCAAGTCGGAAGTGACATGCTACGTCATCGACGCCGACACTTCCTACAATCTATTGCTGGGACGACCGTGGATTCACCGCAACTCATCGTTCCCTCCACTCTCCACCAAGTCATGAAATACATTGACGGGAGTGGAAAGGTGCAGACGTTGATTGCCGAAAGGTATCCGTTCAAAGGGGTCGAGAATTATTTCACCGACTCTTTGCTTGTACCAAGATCCGGTGGAGGCGGATGAAGTCCCGCGACCGGAGGAGCCAGACTCTGGTAACGAAGCTGACACCGAGCCCGAGAAAGAAGAGTGCCTGTGGGAGTTAGAACCACTTGTAAAGAGCACTATAAGCTCGATGTTGATAATACCACCGACGATGTAGGCGGTTAGTATATTAATGAAGATTTAGATTTTGCGTATTTTTCTGTGTTTGCTTTTGATTCAGTACCATCAGACACTAGCACTGAAGTAGACGATGACCCCTGGTTGGCAATAGATGCTTTGACATCGTTGCATGTACCAGTGAAGTCATCCTTCGAGACATACCAAGATGATGGTAATGCTCAAGAATCTATATTTATGGTTCCAGCAAGACGGAAAGGCCAAAAACCAATTCTTTTGGGCGAATCTCGTCTGAACCAACGCCTCGCGAAGAATCAGAAGGCGAGGAGGAATCCCCTGAGTTTGGTCATTATGAACCAAAAGCGCTCAAAATGATGAAGTGCATGGGGTACGATCTAACCACAGACCCGGGTTGAACTTCGGCAAAGGAAGGAGAACGCTGCTTCGATCCTTTGTGCCGAAAGGGAAGCCCCCGATTATATCATCGGACGCGCCGGGGGTTGGGCTATGTATCAACTCCGGTCCCATCAGCCTCCGATTCTCAAGAATCGTCGAGCAACGATTACTCTTCAGACACATCATCTTGGGAGTCAGATGTCAGTGTCGGCAACATCTTCAAGGAACTTTCAGTGAACATGGTTTCGACAAGCCACCTGGAAGATGGAAATGAAGAAATGATCCAATCTGATACAGATCCTTGGATCAAACATTTAAATGCTCTTTAGGACACTCGCTTTGAACAGCGCGAGCCACCCACAGAAGACAGGTTGTTCAGATCAACCTAGGAGATGAGGCTAACCCCTAAGCCCATCTTCATAAGTGACGGCCTGTCACCTTCGGAGAAAAAGGATCTAATATCTCTTGTACAAGAGTATATAGACGTCTTCGCCTGGAATTATGAGGACATGCCAGGACTTGTCTTTGTGCTAGATTTCAATCGTGTCCTAAAGAGTCTCATCTTATTGCGGTAAAACGCATTATTTGTTCTATTAAGGGCACTATTGGAATGGGTCTTTGGTATCCGAAAACTAGAGATTTTTTCATGACTAGTTATTCGGATGCCAACTATGCGGGTTGTAGAGTAGATAGAAAGAGTACTAGTGGGACATGTCAATTTCTTGGTAATTGTCTTGTTTCATGGTCCTCTAGGAAGCAAAATTCCGTAGCTCTCTCAACCGCCGAGGCGGAGTATGTTGCCGCGGGGGCTTGTTGTGCACAAGTCCTTTGGATGAAACATACTCTCCTTGATTTTGATTCGCACTTGATCATATAAAAATATTTTGTGATAATACTAGTACTATACACATGACTAAGAATGCAAATCAACATAGTAAGACCAAGCACATTGAGATTAGATATCACTTTCTTAGAGATCATTTTGAGAAAGGTGATATAGATATTGATTATGTTTTCCACGGATTTACAACTAGCCGATATTTTCACTAAACCTCTTGATTTTGCTAGATTTTCGTTTATTTGTGGAGAACTTATGTTTGTATTATTGAATAGACATGTTTTTCATAACCCTTTTTGATGTATAACAAAAAGGGGGAGAATAAGTTTACATGGACAAAAATAAGTTCATTTGGTCTTGGTTCCATATGAATTTATATGTTTTGGTATTATAAGTTTTAGTCATGAGTTTTGCGTTTCATGAATTTGAGAACTCTTGTATTTTGTGTTTTATTGGTATTGTTTCAATTTGGTTTCAATTGACATCAAGAGTTTTTTTTGTGTTTTTAATAAATGCTTGTGTTTTTCATATAGCATAATTTGAGGGGGAGTCTTCTCCTCCCCCATATTTTTGTTTATAGCCTATTTGTTTTGTCATCATCAAAAAGGGGGAGATTGTTGGCCCAAGAGGTTACACTCTCTTGTTTTGTGTTTTGATGATGACAAACCAAATAAGCTAATTGGTACTAATGAGTTCATTCAAGATAAGTTTCAGGTTTGTACCATGCTTGGAGACCATTGGCTTTGCTTTTGCAAGAACTTCTAAGTTTCACATAGCAAGGAAGGCAAATTGCACAATCAAAGAAGGATCATAGAAGAGAAGGCACTAGCAAGGCATTGGATGGCTCAAAGACTTGAAGATTGCTCAAGAAGTCTTTAATTATTTTGTTTTTAGTTTTTATAGTTTGTTAAAGAATAGTGGATAGGTTTGAAGCTCTATCACACACGTTTTTGCGCACATGTTCAATCCAAAATGTTTTCCTATAATTTATACAAAAATATTTTGCATACAAGATTTTGCCTACAGAGTATATATTTATGTTTTATACTAATCCCTGTTCAAAAGTATTTTTATCAAAATCTTAATCTTTTCTTAAATTCCTTCTAAGTCTGATTTTTGACCAGTTCTGGTCGACCGGCCGGCCGACCGAATCTGTGTCAGGTTATACGGTCGACCGTCCCAGTCGACCGAGGTCCTGGCAGATGCACGTATCCGTGTGCATGTCTATCGGTCGACCGGGGCGGTCGACCGGACTACAGTTTTTGCTCTCTGGTTTTTTCGGTCGACCGGGCGGCGACCGTATGCCTGTAACGGTTATAATTTTGAACTAGCGGTCACCGCACCGGTCGACCGATCTAGCCGTTGAACAGTACGGGCAGTTTTTAATGAGCTGTTTATTTTGTCCTTTTGTGTTTAAAATTAGTTTAATTAATATATTTTTAAACTGATTACCTCCTAAACATCAGTAATTATGTTTTATCCCTAAACCCTAGCCCTCTCCTATAAATAGGGGTGTTTGGGGAGAGATTAAAAAACAACAATCTTTTAAGAGAAAATTCAAAAGTTTCAAAGTTTAAGGCTTTCAAAAGTTCTTGGTTTTTGTGCTAAATTCTCTCAATTTTCTGAAGGGTTTTCAAAAGATTTTCTCTGATTTCAATTTCTTTTCTTACACACAAAAGAGCTTCAATTCTACTCATTATTCTCTAAGGACCTTTGTAAGGGAAGAGATTTTTGAAGAGAGAGTTTGTGGTCTTGTGACTACTCAGAGATTCTTGTGATTGTAATTGTGGAGTTGGGTACTCCGGTTGTAATTGTTCTTTGTGATAGTGGAAGTAGCTAGAATCCTTCTGGGGAAGGCGGGGAGTAGAGCTGGGTGCTCGAACCTCGATAACGTATCCTTGTGTTTGCGATTGGTTTACTTTCTTACACTCTTTACTTTACTATACTTGCTCTTATTCTTGCTCATCATAATCATTGTCATATTTACTTGCTTGCATTCATCTTGTGAATCTTGATTGGTAATTGATGTAGCTTTAAATTTTTTATTTGCCCTTTGATTAGCATTGTCACCTATTCACCCCCCCTCTAGGTGACTTTTCACAAACTTCACAGGAAATATATCGAGTAAGTCGAGATTCCTCGTGGAGTTTCACTTTTGTTCGTCATATCAAGACATTAGTCACAGCTGATCATCGAATCTGAACATGAATGTGAAAACATTAGAAAGGTCCTGCAAGGATGCATCACGAACCTTCTTCGATGATTTCGGCTCATTCAAAATCATTGTGAAGCTGAATTGATTTCTGAAAGAAGAATGCAGAGATGGTTGAAATTGATTCCATCTGTGGAAAGGGACTTCTTGAGGGGATAAACAGTCAGACGAGTCTGACTTGATGATCAGAGGTGTAATGTTAATATAATCATGTATAGTACTTCTTTGATCAGAGGTATAGTATTAACGTGATCATGTATAGCACTTGTCGTTGATTGGCATCAGGAGTGTGTCACCGTTTGGATTCGCTAGGTGATAAGCTCCACTCGAGTATACTGCCTCTATTATGAAAGGTTGTCCTTATTTGATTGGTGGAATGACATATTCCAACCCCCTGCGCGTTTTCCGACGTCGTTGGCTGTTGTGTCTCATCGGGGTCTGATTGTACAGTCGCAAGTTATTTGCCAGACCTAGTGCCTGTCGGTTATCAAATAGCGATTGAGACGGTTGTCTCCTCTGAAGGTACACCTAGAGGGGGTGAATAGGTGTACGGCTAATCTAATGAACTAAATGCGAAATTAAAACTTAATTGCAACTACACTTAATGCAACCAACGAGTGTAGCCGAATTTCCGGTGAAGGGCTCTGGACTACCTCCTCTTGATTCCTCTGAATAAGAGTTGAGGCGCTATATGAAGCTCTCGTGGTTAAGCACAAGTGAGGTACACACAAACAAGCCAAGCATATAATGAATGTATGACAATATAAAAGAGAAAGTTAGAGTCAATGGATTAAGCGCAAACAACAAGATTTGTTTCGAGGCTCGAGCACCCAGCTCTACGTCCCCGTCTCCACCCAGAAGGATTTCCAATCCACTTGTCCACACAGAACTCCCACACAGGGAACCTCCACTGAGGATTTGGGGCAAATACAATATGGAGTACACAACTCCTCCTCAACCAAAACAACCTCTCACTAGAGGTTAGGCACAAAGCCACAACAGACACCACCTCACACAAGAGGGGTAGGCCCTTAACCAAACAAACCACAATTCACCTCTTCACTAAGAGGGATACCAACACAACCTCCACTATCAACCTCTCACTAGAGGGATACCCACAATCACCTCTCACTAGAGGGATATCACAAATAAAGAGGGGTACAAGACTTGGTGGTTTCCATAACCACAAACTATCTCTTTCTCACAAAAACAAAGATCCTAATAGATAGGATTATATAAGCTCAAGTGTGAGAAATCAAGGTGTTTGGAAATCAAATAACAAAGAAAAATACTTGGGAAAACACTTTGAATTTGATAGAATGAAGAACAACACAAATATCCCAAATCTCTATTTTTCTTTGATTTTTCCAACCCTTGAAAACAAAAGAAGATAGATCTTTTTGGCTTAAAAACTCTTTTGAAAACTTGTGTTAAAATACTTGTAAATGGGAGAAATTTTACTCTTCAAAATCTTTTCAAAATAGCCTACAAATGGGGATATATAACCCCCAAAACAGATTTGCCCGTTGGCTGCTGACTAGGCTAGATGGCCATCCGGTCGACCGGCCCGATCGACTGGCCAACGGTCAAATTTCTGACCGTTGAGCCTTCTGGTCGACCGCCCGGTCGACCGGGCCCTGAACCAGAGAGCACGGCTCTCTGGCCGGTCGACCGCTCGCTCGGTCGACCGGGGCAACTCAAGAGTGGGTTGCCTTCAGTCGGTCAACCGCTTGGTCAACCGGCCAACTGATACGGCCAAGTGCACATCCTTGTGCACGTCCGGTCGACCGGCTCCGGTCCGGTCGACCGGAACGGTCGACCGCCAGAGCCTAGCAGGGGATTTTCAGAACTTGAAATTTTGGTTTTTAATTACAAATTAAATCCCATAAAATGTTCTAAAAATCCACAAAAATAAGTTCAGTTATAATACTTTGTTATACAAACATGTGTGAAAAATTTCAACACATATTTCAAACAATTTGAACCATTTTTGTGACTTAGAAATTTTGCTGAAAACCAAAATCTGTATTTTTCAAAACTTGAATTTTTGAATTGAAAATTTGTTTTGTCCAAAACTCATCCAAAACAAAAACATGATATTGAAACACTTTTAGGCATGTAGTATATGGATATAAACCAATATACATGAAATAGATATATATCAATGTTTTTGACATTAAATCCGAAAATAAGTTTTGTTAAAATACAAAACCTAAATACATGAATAGGTTATCAAACTAAGTTGTCTAAGTCTATGAAGCATACATGTATTTAGAACAATTCTAATATACATTAAACCATGTAAACTTGTTTTGGTACTGTCTATTCATGAAAACCAAGGTCGGTTAAACCAACAACCGAAAACCAAAACATGAAAACTTAAATAAATGTGTGTTATGAACTTGAGCATATCACACTATCTAGTCTTTACAAATGGATCTAAACACAAACTAAACTATGTACCGAAGTCTTCTTGACGAACTCCGTCTTCAAGCCGACTCGATCCAAACCGTGATCCACCGAGCTTGACTCTAACGAGTGCTATATATGATCTTGATGCTCGGGCTCTTAAATCACCATGTGAGAAGCTCCAAAACACCTTTGTTGAAGCTAATCACCTACTAATATCTTGGTTAAGGATCTGAAACTAAACATCACAAGATATTAGTAAACATAACTTCATGAGTTAATCATCATCAAAACTAGAGTGGAAGGCCTCTGGCCAACAATCTCCCCCTTTTTGATGATGATAAAACTCATGGAGTTATATATGCATGGATTAAAATAAAGCATCAAAGAAGCTCCCCTTAACTTATGCATCACAATAAATAATAATATATGGCAATGAAGCACATGAATCTAAACAAACATGTATGCAAATATAAGGAGATAAACATGCATAAACAAGCATGAAACACATCAAATTCTTTTCTCCTTTTTGCAAAACAAAACAATATGCATAAACAAGAAATCTTTTTCAAAACATGCATATATACTGAAATACTTCTCCCCTTTTTGCCAATCATCAACAAAGGGGTAAAAGTAAAAACAAAACAATGTTCTCCTCTTTTTTTTTGTCAAAAAAAATAAAAATCAACAAAGGGTGAACTCAATTAATCAATAAAAGATATATGCGATATACATTCATGAAGAGGAAGACGCTAAGTTAACTTCTCTACATACATGCATTAGATGAAAAAAGGATGACAAGCCTTAATTCACATAGCACATAATATGCAATGCATAAGAGGAGATGTGAAGCTCCCCCTACACACTTATACTATATAAAGAAGAGTTGTCAAGCTCCTCAATATAAGATACACTCAACATGAATCTATATGTAGAAGAGATGTTAAGCTCCCCTTGCATATAGGCAATATAAATCAAAACATTTTAATTTTCTTATTAAAACAAAATTTTGAGATATCTTAGTAAATCAACTTTTAAGATATCAATTGTAAATAAATTTACAAATTTTGAATTTTAATCAAAAATAGAATCATATTGATACCAATAAAGATATTGAGGATTATTTCACATTTTTGATACCAATAAAAATACCAATTTTAAAAATAATGCATAAGCTTATTAAAACATCAATTGAGATACCGATTGAAAATAAGGGTTTGATTCAAGCTTAGCATAAACAAACTTTGTGCTTTAAATAAGTAAATATCTTTGAGAATCAAGCACAAATAAATCATATATATGTATGAAATAGAATACCAATAGAAATTGATATTATTTGAAGTGTAAGCATACATATATATAAACATATATATGAGTATACAAAAAGAGTGTCAATATTGATACCAATTGAAACAATCCAATGATACCAATTGAAAACATAATATGATCAAGTGTATAACTCATATTACCTACCACCCATTTCATACACAAGTTTAAAAAGATTTTCAATAATAAGCATATAAGGCATGATCGCCCAACAAACCGCTCTTAAATGGAAAGGGTTTTCAAAAATATGTTTTGAAATAGTTTAGCATAATTGAAAACTCTTCCAAAATGAAGAATACGAACTAGTTATAAGAAAAACTTGTAAACTAGTATGAAATCCTCAAGCAAGGAATAAATCAAAAATAAATTCCATGAAACATGAAAATCATCAAAACGATTTAATCTTCAAGGTATATGTATGTCATGTTCAAACTAAAGTATACATACATATTCAAATATAACGAGGCCACAAAAGTATATGCATGAACGCAAGTGGCTCAAGGATGTATATGTATATCTACTAGTTTAGGCAAAATGGACATATACATGAGTTAAACATAAACATGTAAAATGGGGAATACAAGTCAAATGCATGAATCATCAAAACTAGGCTATACTAGTACATCTGATGGGTACAAATGAGCGTTCAAGCACAAACATGTAATAATCTTATTTGTGGCTACTAGTTGTACAAGTATATATCCAAGTCTTAATGAAAACTAACATCCAATCATGTAATCAAAACATGAAGCATAGAAGTCAAAAACAAAACTCATAAACATCCATATGATCAATATGTATATGCACATGCATTAGATCTAGGACATACATATTAGTTAAAAACAAAGTGAGAACACTAAATATAAATCCATATAAAACATGGGTGTCTCAAATAACTAAACATGTATATCACTAATCTAATAAACATGGCATATGACATAATGAACATATAAACATGACATGTTAGAAATCAACAATAAGATATGCATGTAAACATAAATGGGAGTAAGGGATTGTTACCAAACCATGAGGGCAACTCTCCATGTCTCTAAAACAAGGTGGTCCTCCCACCAAACTCCCCTTGAAAGTGATGCATCCAAATTGTCCTCTTTAAGCTCGGAACGCATCCACCTCAAGGCACCATCACTCTCACGTCATATGAGAGCCCACACCTGCATCAAAAACAATAGGGGTGGTCTTTGGTACCCACACTCTTTTGGGTCCATGGGGGTTAGCGTCTTTCCTAACCCAAACAAATTTAGTTGCTAAATTTACATCATGTATCTTATCATGACAAAATTTAGTAAGGTGGCCCTTACGTCCACAATGTGTACAAGTATACACATGAGCATACAACGTGTTATGAGAGTGCGCGTGAGGAGCATGTATATACCGTGCATGGTGTGCATGCGTAGAAGGAACTTGTTTCTTTCGAAACAAAGATTCCAACGTGTATGGTTCAAAGCACATTGGCTCAAAGTGGAGTGCAAACAATCAACGCTCTTCTTAAGCATAAATATATCATTTTCAATGTTAGAAGAAGAGGTGCATGCAATAGGCGAGCTAGAATGTGAAGCTACACTAGCATGGCAAACATGCGTGTCCAAATCATTTTTCAAAGAAACATTTTCTTTAAAATAATTTCCATTTCCTTTGTAATAGAAGCAATTTTTATTTTCAAGGAATCATTCTCTTTTAAAACAAAACCAAGCTTTGAAGTTATAGCTTTATTTTTCTTTAAAACTTCATTACAATCATTTTTAGATTTCAAAAATTTATTTTCCTTTAGGACAAGGTCTAGTTGAGATTTAAGTGAGTCACATTCATTAGAAATCTCTTCCTTCTCTTGCAAAATCAAATCTAATTTTGAACATAAATCCTTATTTTCTTTGTTAAGTTCAAAACTCTTTTTTTTAAAAGATTATATTTTTCAAGCAATTTTTCACAAACAATTGATAGTTCTTCATTTAAAGTATTTGGATCAACATACTCATTACTAGAAGAACTAGCATCATCACAATCTAATTTAGATTCCGAATATACCTCAAGGGAGTCATTCCCTTGGACCATGTAGCATGCATCGTTGAATTCTCCACTAAATCAATCCTCCGTTTGGATTGACAATTGAAGCTTGGAGGAGGTCAACGTGTTCCACACTGCAAAGGCGGAATCACAGCTAGAAACCAACATAAGATATTCTTTATTTAGCGTGCTTCTAAGTGCCTCAAGGGCTTGTGCATGGCCTCTATATGCTTGCTATCACCAAGATAGGATTTCTTGGTAGCAGCAATGAAAACATGCAAGCCTAGGGTTTTTAAGTACATGGACATCCTAAATTTCCACATGTCAACTATTGGAGACATCAAACATGGGAGGTGACAAGTTATCCATGAGTATGTGTAAACAATAAAAGCGTGCAAATGCAAATGATAGTTAGCTAACCAAGATCACACTCCTAGGTGGTTAAACCAAATATCAGGAGCGTAGGCTCTGATACCAATTGAAGGTACACCTAGAGGGGGGTGAATAGGTGTACGGCTAATCTAATGAACTAAATGCGAAAATTAAAACATAGTTGCAACTACACTTAATGCAACAACGAGTGTAGTCGAATTCCCGGTGAAGGGATCTGGATTAACTCCTCTTGATTCCTCTGAATAAGAGTTGAGGCGCTATATGAAGCTCTCGTGGTTAAGCACAAGTGAGGCACACACAAACAAGCCAAGCATATAATGAATGTATGACAATATAAATGATGCAAGGCACAATATAAAAGAGAGAGAGTTAGAGTCAATGGATCAAGCGCAAACAACAAGATTTGTTTCGAGGTTCGAGCACCCAGCTCTACGTCCCCGCCTTTACCCAGAAGGATTTCCAATCCACTTATCTACATAGGACTCCCACACAGGGAACCTCCACTGAGGATTTGGGGCAAATACAATATGGAGTACACAACTCCTCTCTCAACCAAAATAACCTCTCACTAGAGGCTAGGCACAAAGCTATAACAAACACCACCTCACACAAAAGGGGTAGGCCCTTAGCCAAACACCCACAATCCACCTCTTCACTAAGAGGGATACCAACACAACCTCTACTATCAACCTCTCACTAGAGGGATACCCACAATCACCTCTCACTAGAGGGATATCACAAATAAAGGAGGGGTACAACACTTGGTGGTTTCCACAACTACAAACTCTCTTTCTCACAAAAACAAAGATCCTAATAGATAGGATAGTATGTAAGCTCGAGTGTGAGAAATCAAGGTGTTTGGAAATCAAATAACAAAGAAAAATACTTGGGAAAACACTTTGAATTTGATAGAAATGAAGAACAACACAAATATCCCAAATCTCTATTTTTCTTTGATTTTTCCAACCCTTGAAAACAAAAGAAGATAGATCTTTTTGGCTTAAAAACTCTTTTGAAAACTTATGTTTAAAACACTTGTAAATGGGAGAAATTTTGCACTTCAAAATCTTTTTCAAAACAACCTACAAATGGGGTATATATAACACCCAAAACAGATTTGCCCGTTGGTTGCTGACTAGGCCAGAAATGGCCTTCCGGTCGACCGGCCGGTCGACTGGCCAACGATCAAATTTCTGACCGTTGAGCCTTCCGGTCGACCGCCCGGTCGACCGGGCCCTGAACCAGAGAGCAACGGCTCTCTGGCCGATCGACCGCTCGGTCGACCGAGGCAACCGAGAGTGGGTTGCCTTCAGTCGGTCGACCGAGCGGTCGACCGGCCAACTGATACGGCCAAGTGCACATCCTTGTGCACGTCCGGTCGACCGCTCCGGTCGACCGGCTCCTGGTCCGGTCGACCGGAACGGTCGACCGCCAGAGCCTGGCAGGAGATTTTCAGAACTTGAAATTTTGGTTTTTAATTACAAATTAAATCCCATAAAATCTTCTAAAAATCCACAAAAATAAGTTTAGTTATAATACTTTGATATACAAACATGTGTGAAAAATTTCAACACATATTTCAAACATTTTGAACCATTTTTATGACTTAGAAATTTTGCCGAAAACCAAAATATGTATTTTCCAAAACTTGGATTTTTGAATTGAAAATTTATTTTGTCAAAACTCATCCAAACACAAAAACATGATATTGAAATAACTTTTAGGCATGTAGTATATGGATATAAACTAATATACATGAAATAGATATATATCAATGTTTTTGACATTAAATCCGAAAATAAGTTTTGTTAAAATACAAAACCTAAATACATGAATAGGTTATCAAACTAAGTTTGTCTAAGTCTATGAAGCATACATGTATATAGAACAATTTTAATATACATTAAACCATGTAAACTTATTTTAATACTATCTATTCATGAAAACCAAGATCGGTTAAACCAACAACCGAAAACCAAAACATGAAAACTTAAACAAATGTGTGTGTTGTGAACTTGAGTATATCACACTATCTAGTCTTTACAAATGGATCTAAACACAAAACTAAACTATGTACCGAAGTCTTCTTGACGAACTCCGTCTTCAAGCCAACTCGATCCAAACCGTGATCCACCGAGCTTGACTCCAACGAGTGCTATATATGATCTTGATTCTCGGGCTCTTGAATCACCATTTGAGAAGCTCCAAAACACCTTTGTTGCTAATCACCTACTAAAATCTTGGTTAAGGATCTGAAACTAAACATCACAAGATTATTAGTAAACATAACTTCATGAGTTAATCATCATCAAAACTAGAGTGAAAGGCCTCTGGGCCAACATCCTCTTAGAGTTGCTGAGAGGAGTTGCAGGTGCGGTGTCATCTGCTGCGAGAGACATTGCAAGACTTGCCTTTTGCTTTGGACTGGCTTGAGTCCTGTTGCTTTAGCCGTTAATGAGATAAGACCCATGGCTTTTGGAAGAAGAGTTGACTACTTCAATTGTAACGCCCCGATTCCACGGATACGGGGACGTCACTGCAACGTATATACGTAGGTCAGAAAGTGCCCCCACGTATATACGCTAAACATAAAAGTACAAGCAAGGGATCAGAGTACAACACAAAGCGTGGTATGCATACACATGCCAACATAAAGGTACATATACAAAGTCATCTCAGGATATGATAAACTATACATATTACATATGTCTTTTATCACATACTAGTCCAAAAGTAGAATATACAAGATAAACATAAAATGCTCACGAGAAGGGTGAAGATCCCGTGAGTCAAAAGAGGAGTCTGGCACGAAAGAACTGGAACTAGGCTGCCAGCTTACAAGGAAAAGCTTGATCTACTGTGGACAGCTCCACTGCAATCCAAGCTTCAAGACCTGAATATACAAATCCAAGGAGTCAGGACCTCCCAACAAAGAACCGGCTATGTGCCAAGTGGCTAAGAGACAAGAATAGGGGTTAGAACACAAGAGTGGTATACAAGAACAGGTATAGCATAATCATGAAACGGGAAATGCAAAGTAAGGCTGATTACAGGCAAAAGTGATTGTATATGCTTAAGTCACGGTCCCATGAGACTAATACATCGAGGGGATAATCCAAACAAGGAAACCCTCATATATATACCTTTGTCTCATGCCACAGAAATCCCAAGCATATAGAATCAGAGTTGCAAATCATATGACAGCCAAAACGGGAATATATAACAAGAATGATGGGAATCATAACAAACATCAAAACAGGAATCATCACTGGAATCATGACATAACTGAAAAACACCTAGAGGGGGGGTGAATAGGTGTAAGTGCTAATCTAAGAAACTTAATGCAAACTAAGTGCGCTAAATGCGGAAGCTAATGCAAATTATGCACAAACTAATACAATACAACAAGTGTAGCCGAATTCCCCTTGCGAGGCTCTGGACTAACTCCTCTTGATTCCCCTTGATATGGGTTGAGGCGCTATGTGAAGCTCTTGTTGGATGAGTACAAGTAGGGCAAACACACACAAGCAATCCAAGCAATGTATACACACACAATTAAGCCAAGCATACAAAGTTATGGCAATATAAATGGAATGCAAGGCAACACAAGCAAGTTATATAATATGAATGCTATGAAAGACTAATGCTTGTATGAAATGAAATGATGCTTGCACAAATTAAAGAGATAGAGTTGAGAGAAATTGGATCAAACGCAAAGACCAAGATGTGTTTCGAGGTTCGAGCCCCTAGCTCTACATCCCCGCCTACACCACCGTGTAGGATTTCCCAATCCACTATAGGAGTGCCAAACTCCTCTCTCAACCTTACAAAGCCACCGAGGCTATACAACCACAATCCACCTCTACCGAAGAGGGATACGGCCCGTAGCCAAATACAACAACCACCTCTACCTAAGAGGCTCACAAACCAATCACAATACCACTCCGATCACCTCTACCGAAGAGGGATTCACAAAAGCAAGGAGGGTTTACAACAAGTGGTTCCACAACCACAAACTTCTCTTTTCTTTCTTTTTCTCTTTTCTTTTTCCACACAAAACAAAGATCCTAATAACTTAGGATAGAAGATATAGCTCAAGTGGAAACTAAGTGTTTTGGAAACAAGCAACAAAGAAAAATACTTGGGAAAATTCTTGCCAAAAGATATAGAATGAAAATCACACAAATATCCCAAATCCTATTTTCTTTGATTTTCCAAAAACACAAAACAAATAAAGATTAAATCTTTTTAGCACTTAAACTCTTTTAAAAACTCTTTTAAACTCTACTGAAAACCAGAATTTTTCCTCTTAAAAACCTTAGCCAAAATCCCAAAGGAATGGGGTTTATATAGGCCAAAACAGAAAACTAGCCGTTAGGCTGATGTGGCAATTCTGACAGCCACCGGTCGACCGGCCCGGTCGACCGCCAACGGTCAGAAAAGTGACCGTTGGGCACTACCGGTCGACGGCCCGGTCGACCGAAAACTTCCAGAGAGCAGAACTCTCACATCGGTCGACCGACCCGGTCGACCGGATCTGTGCTAACAGACGTGCACGTCTGTGCACGTCGGTCGACCGGGTCGGTCGACCGGCCCTTGGTGCGGTCGACCGACACGGTCGACCGACCAGCCTGTCAGCACAAATCAAGGTCAGAATTTTTGGAAAAAATATTTTATAAAAATCTTTTATCTTTTCTGAAAATTCCATAAAAATTGTTTTGTCATTTTATATTGAAACATAAACCTGTGATAAAAATTTCAAGACAATATATCAACATATCAATTCATTTTTGTGTCTTGCAAATTTTATCAAAAACAAATCCTGTATTTTTGTCAAACTTGATTTTTCCAAAACATGAATAGGATAGTCAAAATAAGTTTGTTTACCAAGTTAAAGCATGTATGTATAAATATAACATATGTAAACTTGTTTTGATCTATTATTCATGAAAACCAAATACCAAATCATAAAACGTGTGTGTTTGTGCACTTGAGCATATCAACTAAACTAAGCTTTACACATGGATCTAAAACTCATAATCTAAACTAGATACCTAAGTCTTCTTGATGATCTTCATCTTCAAGTAGACTTGCTCCAAAACTCCGTGATTCTCCAAGTGCAAAGGTATGATCTTTAAGCTTTGGCACCGGAATCATCATGAATAGCTTCTAATCATCTTGTTGAAGCTAATCACCAACTAATATCCTGTTAATGATCTGAAACTTAGAAACACAAGAATATTAGTAAACATAACTACATGAGTGTTGATCATCATCAAAACTAGAGTGGAAGGCCATTGGGCCAACAATCTCCCCCTTTTTGATGATGACAAAACTCATGGAGTTATATATGCATGGATTAAAGTTAAGCTTCAAAGAAGGCTCCCCCTTAACTCATGCATCATAATAAACATAATATATATGCAATGAAAGCACATGATACTAAACAAAAGCATGCATCATATCTTATTATTTATTTGCTATGCATGAACTTAGTATATGCAAAAACACAATTATGCATATATAAAAACAAAACTCAAATTCTTCTCCCCCTTTTTGTCAATCATCAACAAAGGGGTGAATAATCAAAAAACCATAAATAAAATGAGGGGTAAAAATCTTACTTCCCCTTTTTGTCAACCAAAACAATACAAACAAAGTTCTCCCCCTTTTTGTCTAAAACAAAAAACAAAATCAATAAGGGGTGACTACAAACATGATATCAATTAAAAATATGTCAATGAAGCATCTTGATACCAATAAACAAGAATCAATATATGTTATATGCTATATACATTCATGAAGAGGAAGACGCTAAGTTAGCTTCCCTACACATATGCATTACATGAAGAAGGGATGACAAGCCCCAATTCACATAACACATATTATGTAATGCATAAGAGGAGATGTGAAGCTCCCCCTACACACGTATATCATATAAGAAGAGTTGTCAATCTCCTCAATTTATAATATACTCAACATGAATCTATATGTAAGAGAGATGTTAAGCTCTCCTTGCATATAGGAAATACAAATCAAAACTTTGAATATTTTCTTTAAAACAAATTTTTTTAGATACCAATTGTAATTAAACATACCAAATTTTGAATTTCTCAAATATGATACCAATTGTAAAAATTTTACCAATTTAAAAGATTTTACATAGAAACATTGATACCAATTGTAAGAATTATTCATTTTAAATATATTTAACCAAATTTGATGTTGATATCATATAATTAAAATAACAACTTTTAATCATAAAGAGTGGGAGTACAAATACCAATTAAAATACAAAATCAAATTTTCTCCCCCTTTATGAAATACAAACTAAAATCATGCATAGTCTTGATACCAATTTAAAAGTAGTCAATTGAAACAAATTGAAACTCAAGCACTAGCATAAACAACTATTTGTGCTCTAAGATATAGGAATATAGTAGGCACAAATAAAACAAGTATATGTGTATGAAATGGAATGAGTATCAATCACCAATAGATGATACCAAATGAAAACATACATACACAATAAACATATGAGTATACAAAAAGGTCAAAATGATACCAAATGAAAGAGTTCAATGATACCAATTGACATAACAATAAAAGCATGTGTATATCTCATATCATCTACCACCCAATCATAATTCAAGATTAAAGATTTTCAATTTAGGGCATACATGAACATGATCTCCCATCCTACCGCCCTTGGAAGGTAGGGGTTTTCAAAGATAGATTTGAAAATGTAGTTGTTTGAAAATCACTACCAAAATGAAGAACATCGCAACTAGTTAAATGGAAAACTTGTTAACTAGCACGAAATCCTTCAAGTAAGGAATAAAACAAAATTGTTTTTCATAAACATGAAATTCACATCATATCAAACACTCAAGTTCAATTAGGCATAAATAAGACTCATGAAAACAAAACATGAGCAAGCAATAAAGGTGAGTGTACAAATAAAGTGTGAATATCATAATCATAAAAATATTTTCATTAAGCTCAATTATTCCTTAAAACATGAAAATCATCAAAACTATCTAATCTTCAAGGCATATGTATGTCTAATACAAACTAAAGTATACATACATATCCAAAACATAACGAGTCCACAAAATATATGCATGAAGGCACGTGGCTCAAAAAGGATGTATATGTATAAGATTAGTTGAACTAGATAGACATATACATGAAATTAAACATAAATACATCAAACATGAAAAATCAAATTTTCATTAAACAATCAAATTTTATTTCATGGTATATGTATGAATTGTCACTACACTAAGTATACATACATATCCCTAAACACAATTGAGTCCATAAATAGATTTTGCGTTGAAGGCAAATGACTCAAGGGCTATACATGTATATCTTAATGTTTTGGCAAAATAAACATATACATGAAATGAAACACATATTTATCAAAACAAATTCAAAAATGGGAATACAAGTTTAAAATGTATGAATCATCAAAACTAGACTATACTAGCACATCTAATGGGTTCAAATAAGCGTTCAAGCTCAACATATATAGATTTATTTGTTACCCACTCTATGTACAAGTATATAACTAGTCTTAATGAAAACTAACATCTAAACATGTAATCAAGTCATGAAGCATCAAAACAAACACGAATACCATATTTCTAACTAAAACACATACAAAATTCATCATAATTCTTTTATTTTAAATGAACATGATCTAAAAACATGACAATGGGCATAACAAGTAAGAATGAGCAAATCACCAAAACTAGATTATACGTGTCCATATAGTGAATACAAATGAGCATGAAGTTCAATTACATAAGAAACAAATGTAGCTCACTATTTGTACATGTATAACACAAGTTTTAATAAAATCTACATTCAAACATGTTATTACCACAAGAAGCATCAAAGCATGATAAAAGAACATCATGATAAAACTAAAACATGATTAATATGCAAATTTACATGTATTAGATTCATGATGTACATTATAGCTAAACAAACGGTGAGAACACTAAATATGAATCAAATAAGCATGTGTGTCTCAAATACTATACATGTATGTCATGGATCTAATAATCATGGAATTTACACACTAATCCAAAGACATCAAAAATATGCTTAAACAAATGAGACATGCTATAAATAATGAATCATAAAAGCATGTAAACAAATAATATGAGAGTTAGAGATTTATACCAAAACCGATGAGGGCAATTCTCTAATTCTCCAAAATAAGGTGGTCCTCCCACCATCTCTTCCCTTGAAAGTGATGCATCCAATATATTTCCTTTAAGTCCGGAACGCATCCACTCCAAGGTGTCATCACTCTCACGTCATGTGAGAGCCCACACCTACATCAAAATAAGAGGGGTGGTCTTTGGTACCCATACTCTTTGGGTCCATGGGGGTTAGTACCTTCTCTAACCCAAACAAATTTCTTAGCTAAATTTGTAGTATGTAGTCTATCAAAGCAAAATTTAGCTAGATGGCCTTTTCGACCACAATGTGTACAAGTGTACACATGAGCATAAGTGTGATGGTGTCCGTGAGGAGCATGTGTATGCCGTGGAGGGTGTGCATGCATAAAAAATGGAACTTGTTTCTTTTGAAGCAAAGTTTCCAACCGTGTATGGTTCATGGCACATTGGCTCATAGTGGAGCCCAAACAATCTACCTTCTTCTTAAGCATGGATATATCATTGTTGATAGAAGAAGAGGTGTGGCATGCAATAGGAGGTGTGTGTGATACTACCCTAGCATGGCAAACATGTGAATCAATCTTAATTTTCAAAGATTCATTTTTCTTAACACAAATGTCTAATTCTTTTGTAATGAAAACAATTTCATTTTTCAAAGACTCATTTTCTCTTAAAACAAATTCAATCTTTGAAGATAAAACATCATTATTTTTCAAAACATTATCACAATCATTTTTATTTTTCAAAAAGTTATTTTCTTTTAAAGCAAGTTCCAATTGAGATCTCAATGAATCCCTTTCATTATAGACCTCAACTTTCTCTTGCAAAACACAATCAAGTCTAGAGTGCAAACATTCATTTTCTTTTTCAATATCTAGACTTTTCTTTTTCAAAATTTTATACTTCTCAATTAATTTTTCACACACAATAGATAGTTCTTCATTTAAGGCATGGGGATCAACATAATCATTTGAAGAACTAGCATAATCATTACTATCTAGTTGAGTTTCCGATTGTACTTCAAGGGAGTCATTCCCTTGGACCATGAAGCATTGTGGATCTCCACTAGATTCCTCTTCTTGGATTGGCAATTGAAGCTTGGAGGTGGTGGTTGTAGTTGACAATAGATTCCACACTGCAAAAGCGGAATCAATATTAGAAACACGCATAAGATAATCTTTAGGTAATGTGCTTCTAATAGCCTCAAGGGCTTGTGCATTGGCCCTTATATGATTGCAATCACTAAGGAAGGATTCCTTGGTAATAGCAAGATAAATTTTATGACCTAGGGTTTGTAAATAAACAGTCATCCTAATCTTCCAAACATGAATGTTGGAAGGGTCATACATAGGTGGAGTCATGAAGTCCATGGTATAAACTAAATGTGTGCAAACAAGCAAATGCAAAAGAGATTAGCAAGCAAATGGATCACTCCTAGGATGTTAAGCCTAATATCAGGAGCACTAGCTCTGATACCAATTGAAAAACACCTAGAGGGGGGGTGAATAGGTGTAAGTGCTAATCTAAGAAACTTAATGCAAACTAAGTGCGCTAAATGCGGAAGCTAATGTAAATTATGCACAAACTAATACAATACAACAAGTGTAGCCGAATTCCCCTTGCGAGGCTCTGGACTAACTCCTCTTGATTCCCCTTGATATGGGTTGAGGCGCTATGTGAAGCTCTTGTTGGATGAGTACAAGTAGGGCAAACACACACAAGCAATCCAAGCAATGTATACACACACAATTAAGCCAAGCATACAAAGTTATGGCAATATAAATGGAATGCAAGGCAACACAAGCAAGTTATATATATGAATGCTATGAAAGACTAATGCTTGTATGAAATGAAATGATGCTTGCACAAATTAAAGAGATAGAGTTGAGAGAATTGGATCAAACGCAAAGACCAAGATGTGTTTCGAGGTTCGAGCCCCTAGCTCTACATCCCCGCCTACACCACCGTGTAGGATTTCCCAATCCACTATAGGAGTACCAAACTCCTCTCTCAACCTTACAAAGCCACCGAGGCTATACAACCACAATCCACCTCTACCGAAGAGGGATACGGCCCGTAGCCAAATACAACAACCACCTCTACCTAAGAGGCTCACAAACCAATCACAATACCACTCCGATCACCTCTACCAAAGAGGGATTCACAAAAGCAAGGAGGGTTTACAACAAGTGGTTCCACAACCACAAACTTCTCTTTTCTTTCTTTTTCTCTTTTCTTTTCCACACAAACAACAAAGATCCTAATAACTTAGGATAGAAGATATAGCTCAAGTGGAAACTAAGTGTTTTGGAAACAAGCAACAAAGAAAAATACTTTGGAAAATTCTTGCCAAAAGATATAGAATGAAAATCAACACAAATATCCCAAATCCTATTTTCTTTGATTTTCCAAAAACACAAAACAAATAAGATTAAATCTTTTTAGCACTTAAACTCTTTAAAAACTCTTTTAAACTCTACTGAAAACCAGAATTTTTCCTCTTAAAAACCTTAGCCAAAATCCCAAAGGAATGGGGTTTATATAGGCCAAAACAGAAACTAGCCGTTAGGCTGATGTGGCAATTCTGACAGCCACCGGTCGACCGGCCCGGTCGACCGCCAACGGTCAGAAAAGTGACCGTTGGGCACTACCGGTCGACCGGCCCGGTCGACCGAAAACTTCCAGAGAGCAGAACTCTCACATCGGTCGACCGACCCGGTCGACCGGATCTGTGCCTAACAGACGTGCACGTCTGTGCACGTCGGTCGACCGGGTCGGTCGACCGGCCCCTTGGTGCGGTCGACCGACACGGTCGACCGACCAGCCTGTCAGCACAAATCAAGGTCAGAATTTTTGGAAAAAATATTTTATAAAAATCTTTTATCTTTTCTGAAAATTCCATAAAAATTGTTTTGTCATTTTATATTGAAACATAAACCTGTGATAAAAATTTCAAGACAATATATCAACATATCAATTCATTTTTGTGTCTTGCAAATTTTATCAAAAACAAATCCTGTATTTTTGTCAAACTTGATTTTTCCAAAACATGAATAGGATAGTCAAAATAAGTTTGTTTACCAAGTTAAAGCATGTATGTATAAATATAACATATGTAAACTTGTTTTGATCTATTATTCATGAAAACCAAATACCAAATCATAAAACGTGTGTGTTTTGTGCACTTGAGCATATCAACTAAACTAAGCTTTACACATGGATCTAAAACTCATAATCTAAACTAGATACCTAAGTCTTCTTGATGATCTTCATCTTCAAGTAGACTTGCTCCAAAACTCCGTGATTCTCCAAGTGCAAAGGTATGATCTTTAAGCTTTGGCACCGGAATCATCATGAATAGCTTCTAATCATCTTGTTGAAGCTAATCACCAACTAATATCCTGTTAATGATCTGAAACTTAGAAACACAAGAATATTAGTAAACATAACTACATGAGTGTTGATCATCATCAAAACTAGAGTGGAAGGCCATTGGGCCAACAATAACGAGTAGACTAGGAGTCATAACATAACAGGTCTCTATTATTATTATTACTCGTCTGACCCATATATCTAGGTATGTGCCCGGGTGTACATCCCATCACACATACATCCATATATAAGCTATCCGAGGTTTGTTAACGGAAGTAGATGGAGAACTGATAGAACTTCTTATAGTGGTTTCCATACACCTGGAACCGGCTTTGGAGGCCCAAAGTCCCCCTAACAGTAATATCATAACACTTACCGCCAGTATATATATATACATATATATATATATACTTTTATATCCCATCACTATAAGCAAGATATCATTCCGGCATCCATCACTTCCTCCCATACCCATACAAGTTGTAGCTTATTAAGATTATCAGGTTACGGGGAACAAGTGTACATAACAGTAATAGCCCTACAGATTCAAGAGGTGGCCCCCACAGATTCAAGAGGTGGCCCCCACCGTGTGGTGTGGCACTTTGTTCCGTGTGGCACTTTGTTCTGAGGGAGTGGATTCTAGAGGTGGCCCCCACCGAGTATGGTGTGGCACTTAGTTCCATAAAATAAGGCAGGGTTCCCGTAAACAAGATAATCATAAGGTCAAGTGTATCATGCTTGGTTTTAAAGGATAGCATGACAAGGTGGTGATATATCACAAGCAATAAAACATAACAATAGATTGATAATAGGCCGGGTCAGTCAAGACATAACAAGAGGTCTAGTAAAGTGGTGGCATGTCAGGTGATATACATGTGTTAAAGGAAAACATGTACTGACGTGTCTGGATCATAGCAAGGCAAGGGGAAACATAGAAGCAAACAGGGTTCAACGACCTCGAAGGGTCTGCCACGCATGGTATAAAATAAAGAAGCAATAATATCACGGCAAGGTACAAGTATAAGAATGAAACAAGCAGTTGCATGGCAATACATAAACCTGGGAATATGAAGTGACAAGAGATGATATACACCAATTAATAGATCATAAAGTACAAGCTATGAAGTATAAGTAGGAATAATATATAGTACATGTATCAAGGGTAAGATACATAGTCAAGAAGGAAATCACAATACCAGACAGCCATAAGTTAGTCGACTAGGTTGGAATAGTAGTCGACTAATAGAAGGGTTAGTCGACTAGGAAAATAGGGTGGTCGACTAATAATGTGTTCCAGAGAGTTTGAGTTTCTGTTTCGGGAAGAGTTAGTCGACTAGGTAAAAAAGGTAGTCGACTAACAGGGAACTACAAGTCGACTAACAGATACTTAAGTCGACTAAGTTTGAGATACAGAGAGTTGAGTTTATTTCAGGAGTCGACTAGGGGAATTCTAGTAGTCGACTAGGGATATCTAGTCGACTGGTAATAGGGACTAGTCGACTAAAACTGTGAAGTCAGAAAAGGCTACGTTTCAGCTAAGGGTTTCTAGTCGACTAGGTTCTAGGTCAAGTCGACTAATCATGGTCGAACACAGTGTACAGAACTGAATCTGGTGGTTGTGCTTGATAGTCTAAAAATGTGATTTTGAAGATGTAAATGTACAAGAATTGTAAATACAAGTATACTAGGAATTTGATGAGTCTTGGTGAGTAAAAATACTCACTAGGATTGGTTAGGTGAAGCTTTGTAGTCTTGAAAGGATCCCAAGGTGGAGATGATGGCCTCAATCCAAAAGTAGTTGTTGAAGTTGAAGTTGCTTGAGGTGGAGAAGATGACCTTGGTGTTGCTTTGGGAGTTGGTGGTTGAAGATGAAGACCTTGATGATGCCCTAGATGAAGCTCTTGAAGTTGGAGGTTGAGTTGAGATGGAGGAGGATTTTGGTGAAGGGAAATTCTTTGTGGAAGTGAAGAAAAGAAAGAGAAATGTAAAGGAATGGTTTATATATGATTTGGAATTTGTGAAGGAGGTGAAATTAAGTAGATGAGAGGGGGGTTTGTGCAAATGAGGGAGTGAGGTGATCTCTTGGCCAATCATGGCTTGCCAAGAGAGGGGGGAGGTGTCCCTACTATGGCCACTTGGCCGGCCATGGAAGAGAGAGAAAGAGAGGTGGAAGTGTGTGGAATTTTGGAGAAAGTGGGATTTTGGAAATTGGAAAATTGGAAAAGAGGAATTCTTGTGGCTTGTGGAAGAAGGAAAGAAATAAGGAAAAGGAAAAAGAATTTAATAAGAGAAGATATTTTCTCTTGGGCTCAGAATAAAGCTGTTGAAAATACAGAATCCCGGGTTCGAATCGATGATGCGGAAAACAATTCGGAAAATACCGGAATCGCCCGAAATTCAAGTATCTCGGAACGACTCGCAAATTTACCCAAAAATCAATAATAATATATGAAGACTCATAGTGAAATCCTTTTTAAGAAATACTTTATAGTTTAAAACTAAAAATCCCGGAATCAGTTACCTACCGACTCCGATGGAATTTTCATAAAATCATAAAATTCTCAGAAAAAGTATTTAAGTAGGAAATGTAATTCTAAAAGATAAAGTCTAAAGGACCATCATGAAATTCCAAACAGTTTGAGAATTAAAAATCCGGGAATCGGTCAGCGGCACTGGCCGACACCGGTTTTGAAGAAATTCAATTTAATCCAAGAAAAATCCAGAAAATCACAGAAAATCTAATATATTGGAAAATAATATTTGAAACTGAAATCGGTCAAATCTAATCACCGGAAAGGCCAAATCGAATAATATACTATAATCGGGTCTTCGGTTCAGACTAGGGCTGACTCCGAATCCACGAATCCAATTCCAAGACGAAACAATCATATAAGGAATTCATAATACAGAATAAATACAGGAAACAAATCGAAAAAAATACGATCGAAAATCTGAATACGCAACTAAGTACGTATTCCGGGAACGGGGTATTACAATCCACCCACCTTACAAAATTGCGTCCTCGCAATTTCATTAAGGGGTGAAATGAACACAAAGGGGACAAAGGCTGGAATAAAGGGCTCATAAAACCAAAACAGGGAATAAGATGAATACAGGAAGGATCAGGATGGAAAATGAAAGAATGACAAGAGAAAAACATTTAGAATGATAATCAACTCAAATGCAAGATATGGGGTAGGGGTTACCATGATATCCCTAAGGCTCCTGATCTGGATACTGGTCTACCCACTCTGCTGCATCGCCTGAGGTCTCTGCTGCCATGATGTGAACTTGACCTCTACCTTGATCTGCTCTAGGCCTCATTCCCCTCTGCTGATGATTATATTGTTGAGGTGGAAATGGAACTCTTCGATCAACAGGATCTGGATTCCTCCTCAGTGGCGGTGCTGGAATTGCTGGAGCTGGATGTGCTGGGGCTGGAAGAGCTGGTCTGATCGGTGCCACATGTCCAAACTTCCTGTGTGGGCAATCCCTTAGCATATGACTCCCTGACCCGCACACTAAACATAATCCCTTGGCCACTCGACAATCCTTCTTATAATGTCCGGGCCTGTGGCAGAAGTTGCATACAATCTGAGACAGAGGAGGTTGGAATGGTCTCTTCATCACCGGGCCATGGGTTGCCCTATCTGCATCCTCCTCATCCATCAACTCAAAAGGCCTCTTCTTGGCCTGGTTCCCCATCTGGTTCACTTTCTTCTTCTCCAGTCCACGCTCTACTTCCCGAGCTATGGTAAGGACTTCTGAATAAGTCTTCAGCTGTTGGGGCATCAAGAATACTTGTATGTCCATTTGTAGGCCCTGCTGAAATCTGCTTGCCCGCTTCTCCTCATCCGTCACCATATACGGGGCAAAGCGGCTAAGTCGGAGAAATTCCGCGGCATACTCATCCACGGACCTATCCCGTTGCTGAAGTCTGATGAACTGCTCTTCCATGTCTTTCTGTGCTGTGACAGGGAAGAATCTGCTATAAAAACTCTTGGAGAATGTGTCCCAAGTGACAGGCTTCTCCAGTCTTGCCTCCTCAGCTAGCCACCAAGTTCTGGCTATATCCTTCAATTGAATCTTGGCGACCTCCACTTGGTTTCCTCTGGGACACGGGCTGCATTCAACAAGTCTGATGTGTCGGTCAACCATTGCTCAGCATCCAAGGGTTTCTCTTCACCCGTGAATATAGCTGGCTGCAGCCGTCTGAAATCTGATATATTCCCCGGCCTCTGTTCCTTAGGTGCTGCTATCTCTTGCCGGAGAAGCTCGGTCTGCTGCTGCTGGTTCTCCATCATCATCTGGATAACCCTCAATATATCCACATTCTCTCCCGCTGCTCCATTCGATGCTGGTCCAGAGTTGCTACGACCCGATCTTCTATCCATGCCTAGTTGATGAAGAATGACTGGAAAGTGATGGAAAAAATGGAAGGATTTCAGGATATGAAGGAAGGAACCAAGAAGAACTAGATAATCAAGAAGGACTAGATGACTTTGTACATTGTAGTTGGCATTAGCAAATTACTAGAATTTGCCGCTTGATTGTACTATAGGTGGGAGAGCCTAAGCTCTGATACCAACCTGTAACGCCCCGATTCCACGGATACGGGGACGTCACTGCAACGTATATACGTAGGTCAGAAAGTGCCCCCACGTATATACGCTAAACATAAAAGTACAAGCAAGGATCAGAGTACAACACAAAGCGTGGTATGCATACACATGCCAACATAAAGGTACATATACAAAGTCATCTCAGGATATGATAAACTATACATATTACATATGTCTTTTATCACATACTAGTCCAAAAGTAGAATATACAAGATAAACATAAAATGCTCACGAGAAGGGTGAAGATCCCGTGAGTCAAAAGAGGAGTCTGGCACGAAAGAACTGGAACTAGGCTGCCAGCTTACAAGGAAAAGCTTGATCTACTGTGGACAGCTCCACTGCAATCCAAGCTTCAAGACCTGAACATACAAATCCAAGGGAGTCAGGACCTCCCAACAAAGAACCGGCTATGTGCCAAGTGGCTAAGAGACAAGAATAGGGGTTAGAACACAAGAGTGGTATACAAGAACAGGTATAGCATAATCATGAAACGGGAAATGCAAAGTAAGGCTGATTACAGGCAAAAGTGATTGTATATGCTTAAGTCACGGTCCCATGAGACTAATACATCGAGGGGATAATCCAAACAAGGAAACCCTCATATATATACCTTTGTCTCATGCCACAGAAATCCCAAGCATATAGAATCAGAGTTGCAAATCATATGACAGTCAAAACGGGAATATATAACAAGAATGATGGGAATCGTAACAAACATCAAAACAGGAATCATCACTGGAATCATGACATAACGAGTAGACTAGGAGTCATAACATAACAGGTCTCTATTATTATTATTACTCGTCTGACCCATATATCTAGGTATGTGCCCGGGTGTACATCCCATCACACATACATCCATATATAAGCTATCCGAGGTTTGTTAACGGAAGTAGATGGAGAACTGATAGAACTTCTTATAGTGGTTTCCATACACCTGGAACCGGCTTTGGAGGCCCAAAGTCCCCCTAACAGTAATATCATAACACTTACCGCCAGTATATATATATACATATATATATATACTTTTATATCCCATCACTATAAGCAAGATATCATTCCGGCATCCATCACTTCCTCCCATACCCATACAAGTTGTAGCTTATTAAGATTATCAGGTTACGGGGAACAAGTGTACATAACAGTAATAGCCCTACAGATTCAAGAGGTGGCCCCCACAGATTCAAGAGGTGGCCCCCACCGTGTGGTGTGGCACTTTGTTCCGTGTGGCACTTTGTTCTGAGGGAGTGGATTCTAGAGGTGGCCCCCACCGAGTATGGTGTGGCACTTAGTTCCATAAAATAAGGCAGGGTTCCCGTAAACAAGATAATCATAAGGTCAAGTGTATCATGCTTGGTTTTAAAGGATAGCATGACAAGGTGGTGATATATCACAAGCAATAAAACATAACAATAGATTGATAATAGGCGGGTCAGTCAAGACATAACAAGAGGTCTAGTAAAGTGGTGGCATGTCAGGTGATATACATGTGTTAAAGGAAAACATGTACTGACGTGTCTGGATCATAGCAAGGCAAGGGGAAACATAGAAGCAAACAGGGTTCAACGACCTCGAAGGGTCTGCCACGCATGGTATAAAATAAAGAAGCAATAATATCACGGCAAGGTACAAGTATAAGAATGAAACAAGCAGTTGCATGACAATACATAAACCTGGGAATATGAAGTGACAAGAGATGATATACACCAATTAATAGATCATAAAGTACAAGCTATGAAGTATAAGTAGGAATAATATATAGTACATGTATCAAGGGTAAGATACATAGTCAAGAAGGAAATCACAATACCAGACAGCCATAAGTTAGTCGACTAGGTTGGAATAGTAGTCGACTAATAGAAGGGTTAGTCGACTAGGAAAATAGGGTGGTCGACTAATAATGTGTTCCAGAGAGTTTGGGTTTCTGTTTCGGGAAGAGTTAGTCGACTAGGTAAAAAGGGTAGTCGACTAACAGGGAACTACAAGTCGACTAACAGATACTTAAGTCGACTAAGTTTGAGATACAGAGAGTTGAGTTTATTTCAGGAGTCGACTAGGGGAATTCTAGTAGTCGACTAGGGATATCTAGTCGACTGGTAATAGGGACTAGTCGACTAAAACTGTGAAGTCAGAAAAGGCTACGTTTCAGCTAAGGGTTTCTAGTCGACTAGGTTCTAGGTCAAGTCGACTAATCATGGTCGAACACAGTGTACAGAACTGAATCTGGTGGTTGTGCTTGATAGTCTAAAAATGTGATTTTGAAGATGTAAATGTACAAGAATTGTAAATATAAGTATACTAGGAATTTGATGAGTCTTGGTGAGTAAAAATACTCACTAGGATTGGTTAGGTGAAGCTTTGTAGTCTTGAAAGGATCCCAAGGTGGAGATGATGGCCTCAATCCAAAAGTAGTTGTTGAAGTTGAAGTTGCTTGAGGTGGAGAAGATGACCTTGGTGTTGCTTTGGGAGTTGGTGGTTGAAGATGAAGACCTTGATGATGCCCTAGATGAAGCTCTTGAAGTTGGAGGTTGAGTTGAGATGGAGGAGGGATTTTGGTGAAGGGAAATTCTTTGTGGAAGTGAAGAAAAGAAAGAGAAATGTAAAGGAATGGTTTATATATGATTTGGAATTTGTGAAGGAGGTGAAATTTAAGTAGATGAGAGGGGGGTTTGTGCAAATGAGGGAGTGAGGTGATCTCTTGGCCAATCATGGCTTGCCAAGAGAGGGGGGAGGTGTCCCTACTATGGCCACTTGGCCGGCCATGGAAGAGAGAGAAAGAGAGGTGGAAGTGTGTGGAATTTTGGAGAAAGTGGGATTTTGGAAAATTGGAAAATTGGAAAAGAGGAATTCTTGTGGCTTGTGGAAGAAGGAAAGAAATAAGGAAAAGGAAAAAGAATTTAATAAGAGAAGATATTTTCTCTTGGGCTCAGAATAAAGCTATTGAAAATACAGAATCCCGGGTTCGAATCGATGATGCGGAAAACAATTCGGAAAATACCGGAATCGCCCGAAATTCAAGTATCTCGGAACGACTCGCAAATTTACCCAAAAATCAATAATAATATATGAAGACTCATAGTGAAATCCTTTTTAAGAAATACTTTATAGTTTTAAAACTAAAAATCCCGGAATCAGTTACCTACCGACTCCGATGGAATTTTCATAAAATCATAAAATTCTCAGAAAAAGTATTTAAGTAGGAAATGTAATTCTAAAAGATAAAGTCTAAAGGACCATCATGAAATTCTAAACAGTTTGAGAATTAAAAATCCGGGAATCGGTCAGCGGCACTGGCCGACACCGGTTTTGAAGAAATTCAATTTAATCCAAGAAAAATCCAGAAAATCACAGAAAATCTAATATATTGGAAAATAATATTTGAAACTGAAATCGGTCAAATCTAATCATCGGAAAGGCCAAATCGAATAATATACTATAATCGGGTCTTCGGTTCAGACTAGGGCTGACTCCGAATCCACGAATCCAATTCCAAGACGAAACAATCATATAAGGAATTCATAATACATAATAAATACAGGAAACAAATCGAAAAAATACGATCGAAAATCTGAATACGCAACTAAGTACGTATTCCGGGAACGGGGTATTACAATCCACCCACCTTCGTCTAGACGTCTAGCCTCTGTCAGTTTGAGCTTGTTGCTTTTGTTAAGCAAGTGGAAAAGTGTCACCACATGCTTACCTTTGAAAGAGTATTGTCTCTAATACTCCAAGTTCTATTGAAATTACCCTTCTTTGATCGAGTTACTCCATATACTTTCAATGCTGATGTATCAGAAGATTCAGTCATGTCATAGCTTTTACTATTGATTCCCCACCTGCTTTTGGGGGTCTCAAACTTTTTAACTGATTTTTCAGCTATCTCGGCTTGTTCAATAAGCTCTTTCCAAGTGTGGGATTTGACGGTGCCCATGCGAACTTCTACTTTATCGAGGAAGTTATGCCTACACGTCTGAAGCAACATGGGCAAAGGCATACCTGCAGGGCACATGAGAGAAAGATTGCGAAATCTCTCTATGTAATCCCGTACAGATCTCCTCCTTTCTGGACTGCCGAAAGGAGTGTGTTTATGGTCACCTCGGTATCATCCTTGTAGAATCAGGAGAGGAATCGGGTTCCAAGTCGAGCTACGAATTGATGGAGTTTGCAGGGAGACTCCTGAACTAATCAAAGGCTACCCCCTTCCAAGTACCAATGAACAGTCTAGCCATGATAGCATCATTACCTACTATATTACCGGTTTGCGATCGAAAGTAGTAAATGTGCTGATTTGGCAAGCTCTTGCCATCATACGAATGCAAAGTTGGTGGCTTGAACTTTGGCGGATATGGGACTGAATCTTATTCCAAGGGGTAAGGACGGACTGCCCTTACTTTCTTCAGTTCATCCTTTCGGGCCAAGGACGCAATCTGAGCTTGGATGCCTTTGATCACTTTGGTATTGAATGAAGAGCCCTCCTTTGAATGATCGGTCTTGGGAGGTTCATTGTTGTTGTTCTCCTCATTTTTTATGATTACTACCGGTTGTGTTATCATTCTTCCGGTTTGTTAGGAGCTGAATTAATATTTGTTGGATGTTGTCCAAGGCTTCTTGTTGGGCCTTGGAAGTTTGCTCCTGTGCCTCCATGCGACGACAGAGATCATCATTATTATTTTTATCAGCCATGTTGGCTGATATAAACCTTGCCTGCATAGAGCTGATGGTGGCGGAGGAAGCGTAGCTGCTGGCTTCTTCTTCATCATCAGACCATTGGAATTGGTGTCTCAATAGTTCTGGCAACATAGCTTCTGAGGAAGAAGGTTGTCTATAATTATAGGGTATCGTACCTTGGAAGGCACCCTTTTGTTCGACCAGAACCTAACCTAAGCTGGGTCTATAATCGGGCCCTGGAGAAATGAATGAGGGAGTGCGAACCTCCTGTTTCCTTCTTTGAGATTATAGTAGATCCTTTCCTCTGCTTATCATATTGACAGAGGCAGCTGCGAGGTGAGGCACTTTCACTGTCTTCTTCTTTCGAGACTAGGGTCTCTCAGAAGTTTGAACTGACAGCCGGTTGAACACCGATTGCTGGCTTGGAGGAGAAGTTGTGGGGATTGGTCCCAAACAACAGTGGACGAATGTACCATCACAGGTTGACACCCTACTTGTCCGCACTGGGATGACGAGATGTGAACTGGCTTTTCAGAGTGTATTTTTTGCTTGTTGCTCAGATAATCCCGCAAGTCTGTGTTACTTGGGTCCAACTGATCCAACATGGAGACTCGGGGAAACTGAATGTTAGCCCGCTTGGGTTGAGAAACCCTGAGCTTAGCCTTGAAGACTTTCTTTTGGGCTATAGGCGAAGCTAGGATAGCTTCCCCTACAAGAGTAGCTTCGCAAGGTGAAGCTACTGTTTTAGCTCTGCCTTTGAAGGCAAGCTTTGCTCTGTTGCGTGGAGTTCTTCCTGTGAGTGAAGCTGAAATAGCCTCGCTGATAGCACTCAGTGGTGCTTCATTTTTAACTTTGCGGCTAAGGTCTTTAGCACTTAGCGCTTTGGTTTTGTCACCAGCGGCGAGCCTAGCACTGCCCAATAGTGCTGATGATGTAAACAGGACTACAGTAGCCTCGCTGCTAGCACAAAGTGCTTTAGCCCAAGCCTCACGTGACAGGCGTGGCTTAGCTCTATGAAGAGCTAAAATAGTCTTACAGTCAGAGACTATTTTAGCTTTGTAGAAAGCTGAATCAAGAGATCTATCTCTACCTTCGCATGAGACTATAGATTTTGCAATCTACATAGCCTTAGCAAAGGCTGTTTTAAGTTCACAAGGAACATTTATAGCTTCGCGCACAATGTTAACATGCTGGTACGGGGCTATGTTAGTCACTGCTGAGACTGTGCTAAACTCGCATAGAGTCTGTTTGGCCTCGCTGAGGCTGTAATAGGCTTGCAGAGAGCCTTATTCGTCTCAATAGAGACTTGCTTCTAAGAGTTAGCCAAAGGGGCTCTGGCTACGCTGACCACCTTGCGCACATGTAGGAGGCTTGTGCTACCCCCAGAGAGAAGTTGTTCAAACCTCTCTTGGTCAAAGTGAATGACCAGCATCTCAGCAATAGACCCGAAGGTCTGATCGTAGCATTGCGACACTTGATTCTCAGCAGTGGAGAATGCAGTCCCCAGCGGACTCGTCATCTTGTTTTCCATTGAAAATCGATTTGGGGGAAAACTTACAAAAAAAGTTCAGGAGAGAAATTATAAGTATTTCTTTACAGAAAAATAAAGAAAATTATAAGTAGATCTCCTCTGAGATTTTTGAGAAAGTGTGCCGGTGGGAGTCTGATCAGCGCGCGATCACTTTGTCCCGTTGACGATGCGAGCGATCGATCTTCGAATGCTACTGCTTGAGAATTCCTTCTTGCCTGGCTTTAGAGATTCCTTGAGAGAGAGGAAGATCTTAAGGTATTGGCACCCTAAATTTATCCTTATAGGATTAGAGAAGTGATTCTCTGAATTCTTAAAAGTGAGAGAGTAAATCTCTTGTTAGTTTAAGCTTTGAAGCCACCAAAGAAACTTATGCTCTTCAAAAGCCTCTTGAACTTGAATTTCTTTAAGACTGTGAGCCTATTGGACTTGAATCTTTTCAAGACCCTGAGCCTAGCCTACTAGTGGGCTAATTATAGGCTCAATAGGAGTTATGATTCCCTTGATTGTCTCCTCTTAATGAGAGATCATGGGTGTATCTACCCATTAACTCTCCTTAATTGGCTCCTCTAATGAGGGATCATGGGTATAACTACCCATTAATTCCCCTCAATTGGCTCCTCTTAATGAGGGATCATGGTGTAACTACTTATTAACTCCCCCCCCACTAACTTAGTGGGGCGGTTACTTTCCTCATGCGGAGCTAGTCTCTTCCGGAGAAGCTATCAAGGAAGATTCTGGTGAAGCTAGAATTAGCTTTAGGAGAAGCTATAAGTTAGCTCTCTGTGGAGCTATGAAGAGCTTCATAAGAAGCTATCAAGAAAGCTTCCGGCGAAGCTGTAATTTAGCTCTCTGTGGCGTTATGAAGAGCTTCATGAGAAGCTATCAAGAAACCTGCTGACAAAGCTAGAATTAGCTTCCGATGAAGCTAGAATTAGCTTCAGGAGAAGCTGTAAGTTAGCTCTCTGTGGAGCTATGAAGAGCTTCATGAGAAGCTATCAAGAAAGCTTCCGGCGAAGCTAGAATTAGCTTAAGGCGAAGCTATAAGTTAGCTCTCTGTGGAGCAATGAAGAGCTTCATGAGAAGCTATCAAGAAAGCTTCTGCAGAGCTAGAATTAGCTTCAGGCGAAGCTGTAAATTACCTCTCTATGGAGAGCTTCAAGGCGAATCTAGATAAATTTAGCCTCTCAGGCGAGGTTATCCCGTTGAGCTCATGTGATGCTGAGTGTTGAACTAACTCAGCATCTTAGGCCTGCTTAGGTCTCTTCAAAGGTACCCTTGGTTTACTATCTGCTTCACTGGATCAGTAGAGTCCAAGTCGCTGATTTGTCCCTCGGGATGGGTAGAAACTGGTCGTCAGCTTGTCTTTTGTAAATATCGACAAGTTGACATCGTTCAGACCGGTTGGAAAACTGTCTAAGAGTTTGCCTTTTTTCATTGTCAACATTCTTCATCACTTATTAAGGCTCCATCTTCCTGAAAATTCACATACATATCATCTTGGTCCACTGGATAATCATGGTCATCATCTGATGATGACACTTCCAAGTATGTAACTTGCTTGGATTTATTAGAAGCTCCTCTTGGCACCCTTTTAATTGTCTTTTCCTCCATGTATTCAATTGGTATGCTCTTAAAGGCAGCTGACTCCTCTGTAGTTAAGAACATCTAAACCTTCTTACTACTTATACTTTCTGTAATTACCTTCATATAGTTTGCATTACTGTTGTAACACCCTGATTTTATAATCTTGATCTGATATTCTAATCCTTGGTTAATAAAATTATACATGATTATCTGAGGTGAGATTGATTAATCTTATGGACGAAAAATGGATTTAGAAATTTTGTGGGAATTTTGGAGTGAGATGAAATATTGATAATTGCAAATACATGTGTGTATATAAGTATGTGGCTAATTGGATTCTCATTCATAAATAAATAATTATATACTAAATATATGCCTACATATATAATTTCTTACATACCAAATATAAGCATATTAAATCGAATGGGAGAGCGAGGCGGAATAATTTTGTGAAGTATAGGAAGTTGTGTGATGAGGCGACTTCACTAGATTAATCCCCCACAATAACTTAAATAATGGGAAATGAGAAAATAGTCATCATTCTTACCAACTCCCTCTCTTTTTTCATTTTTCCCAATTTCTCCACCTCTCTCCCTCTTCATCTCTTTGATGTGGCTGACGGCAGCCTTTACCCTCTCAACCCTCTTGACTAGTCTACAAAACTGCACCTTTATATCGCATTTTTCTACTGATTTATGATAAAAATAGTACTTCTCACCTGTGTTTTGGTCTATTTTACAGATAATCAAAATTTCAAGGGCATAGGGGTAATAAGAGCTTAATTATATCCATTTTGGGCAATTAATCCAGATTTCTTGAAAGCCAAGCTAAAGAGCTTATAGAAGATGTATTATTTTCTCGGGAAAAATTGAAGGCGTGTAAAATCTTTATTTGACTGTAAAGAAGATTATAACGGATCAATAATCTAATTACAAAAGAGAGGAGAATGGTTGGATCTCCCCTTTTTTTAAACCTGGGTTCTTTGTGAAAAGCACACCTAGAGGGGGGGTGAATAGGTGTACTTGCTAATCTAGAAACTAAATGCGCTAAATGCGGAAGCTAATGCAAATTTTGCAACACACTTAATACAACCAGCAAGTGTACCCGAATTCCCCGTGAAGGGCTCTGGACTAACTCCTCTTGATTCCCCTTGAATGGGTTGAGGTGCTATGTGAAGCTCTTGTGGTTAAGTATAAGTGAGGCGCACACACAATCAAGCCAAGCATATAAGGATGAGCAATATGAAAGATGCAAGGTAATACACAAGCAAATATGAATGATATGAATGACAATAAGGATGATGCTATGCACAACACAAATAGAGAGAGAGGGTTAGGGAGACAATGGATCAAACGCTAACAACAAGATATGTTTCGAGGTTCGAGCACCCAGCTCTACATCCCCGCCTTCACCGAGAAGGATTTCCAATCCACTATCTCCCACCGAGGGAACCTCTACTGAAGAGGATTTGTTACAACACTAGGAGTACCGAACTCCTCTCTCAAACACCACCTCACAACCGAGGGGTAGGCCCGTAGCCAATACAACAACAACACCTCCACCGAAGAGGGTTACAAACCAAACTCCACCTCTCACTAGAGGGAGCAAACCAACCAACTCAACCTCTACCAAAGAGGGAGCAAACCAATCACCCGATCAACCTCTACCAAAGAGGGATACAACAAGAGCAAGGGTGTTTACAACTTGGAGGCTCAACAACCTCAAACAATCTCTTTTTCTTCTCTCTTTTTCCACAAAACAAAAGATCCTAATAGATTAGGATAGATGATAGCTCAAGTGTGGAAAACTAGGTATTTGGAAAAACAAAAACTCAAAGAAATAATCTTGGGAAAACTCTTGAAGATAATGGAAATGAAGAACAAACACAAATCTCCCAAAATACACTTTTTTTTATTTTTCCAAAAACCTAAAACAAATAAGATTGGAAGTTTAAAGCCCAAAAACACTTTTGAAAACTTGTTTAAAACACTTGTATATCAGAGAAATTTTGGCTCTTAAATTCTACTCAAAACAGCCCAAGAGTTGGGGTATTTATAGCCCCAAAATAAAACTAGCCGTTAGGCTGATGTGGCAGCCTGACAGGCTTGGCGGTCGGCCGCGCGGTCGACCGCCAACGGTCAAAATGTGACCGTTGGGCAAACCCGGTCGACCGCCCGGTCGACCCAAACAAACAGAGAGCAGAGCTCTCAGACCCGGTCGACCCGGACAGTCGACCGAGCTTGTGTCTGCCAGACGTGCACAAGTCTGTGCATGTCGGTCGACCTCACGGGTCGACCGGCCCTTGGTGCGGTCGACCCATACGGTCGACCGACCTGGCCTGTCAGCACAAACTTGGGTCAGAAACACTGGGTAAAAATATTTTATAAAAATCTTTTATCTCTTTTAAAATTCCATAAAACTTGTTTTAACATTTTGTATTGAAACACAAACTTGTGATAAAAATTTCAAGACATATATCAATCATATCAATTCATTTTTGAGTCTTGCAAATTTTATCAAAAGCCAAAACCGGTATTTTACAAAAACTTGGATTTTCCAACACATGAATAGGAAAGTCAAAATAAGTTTGTTTAGGAAGTGTAAGCATGTATGTATAACTAGAATACATCTACTATACATATAAACCATGTAAACTTATTTTGATCAATCTATTCATGAAAACACATATCGGTTAAACTAAAACCGAAAAACTAATATCCAAACATAAAACTTGTGTGTGTTGTGCACTTGAGCATATCAACTATACTAAGCTTTACAAATGGATCTAAACACACTAAACTAAAGTAGGATACCTAAGTCTTCTTGACGATCTTCATCTTCAAGACGACTTGGTCCAAAACTCCATCCATGAGCTAGGCAAAGTGTGATCTTGATGCTTGAGCCCTGAAAACACCATGTGACGGCTTCCAAACTCTTCTTTTTGAAGCAATCACCAACTAATATCTTGCTAAAGATCTGAAACTTAAAATCACAAGATTATTAGTAAACATAACTACATGAGTTAATCATCATCAAAACTAGGGTGGAAGGCCTCTGGGCCAACATTCTCCTCCTTTTTGATGATGACAAAACTCATGGAGTTATATATGCATGGATTAAAGTTAAGCTTCAAAGAAGCTCCCCCTTAACTCATGCATAACCAAATAAACATAATGAATATGCAATGAAGGCTCTTAAACATGAATGCATAGAAATGCATAAACAATAAAAGGTTCTAGATACCAATGAAATGTTTAAAAACAAAACATGCTCTAGATACCAATTTCAAAACATGCTCTAGATATCAATTAAAATTAAACTAAATTAAACTTAATATATGCAAAACATAAACATGCATATATAATCTCAAGATCTTTCTCAAATAATTCTCCTCCTTTTTGTCAATCATCAACAAAGGGGTAAAAACCACAACAAAACAAAATCTTCCTTTTTTTTAATACAAAGAATCAATCTACAATAAGGGGTAAAAACAAAACTAAATTAATAAAATTTTCTCCCCCTTTTTGTCTAAAACAAAAACAAAACCAATTAGGGGTGTCAATCAATTAAGGTACCAATTGAAAATATGTCAAAGAATAGCATCTTGATACCAATTGAAAGGAAACAAACAAAAATATTGATACCAATTTTAAGCAAAACACATGAAAATCTTGATACCAATTGAAATTAAACATAATAAATTTTGAATGTCTAAACAAAAATTTTGATACCAATTGTAAATATTTTTCATTTTGAACATATGATACCAAATTTGAATTTTCAATCATAAAGTATGGAGTACAAATACCAATAGAAAGACAAAATCAAATTTTCTCCCCCTTTATGAAATACAAACTAAAACAATGCTTAGGCTTGATACCAATTTAAAAGTAATCAATTGAAATAAAATTGAAGCTCAAGCACTAGCATAAACAAGATTTTTGTGCTTAAAAATATAGGGATATAATAAGCACAAATAAAACATATATATGTATGAAAAATAGATACCAATAGAAATTGATATTCTTTGAAATGAAGCATACATACATACAAACACATATGAGTATACAAGAAATGTCAAGATTGAAACCAATTGAAAGAATTCAATGATACCAATTGAAATAACTATAAGATCAAATGTATATCTCTTATAACTACCTCCCAATCATGGTTCAAGTTTTAAATGATTTTCATTTTAAGGCATTCAAGAACATGATCTCCCATCCATCCTCCCATAGAAGGTAGGGGCTTTCAAAAATAGATTTGAAAATAAGCTTTGTTTGAAAAACTCTACCAAAATGAAGAATACCGTAACTAGTTATATGAATAATTTGAAAACTAGTACGAAATCCTTCAAGCAAGAAATAAACTAAAAATAATTTTCATAAAACACATGTAAATCACATAGCACTTAAAACACTCAATATTCAATAAAGTCCATTCATGCTCATGAAAACATACTCATGAGAAATATTTTAAAAATGGTGAGTGTACGAGTAATGTGAGACATGGCATTATGAAATTTTCAATTAAGCTCAAAATTCCTTGAAACAAGAAAACATGAAAATCATTAAAACTTATTTAATCTTCAAGGTATATGTATGTCCTATACAAATTAAAGTATACATACATATCCAAACACAACGAGTCCACAAAGATATATGCATGAAGGCACGTGGCTCAAAAGGATGTATATGTATAAACAATAATTTGTTGGCCCAAAGGCCTTCCACCCTAGTTTTGATGATGATTAACTCATGTAGTTATGTTTACTAATAATCTTGTGTTGTTTAAGTTTCAGATCATTAACCAAGATATTAGTTGGTGATTAGCTTCAACAAGGAGTTTAGAAGCTTTTCATGATGATTCCAGGGCCAAAGCTTCAAGATCACACTTTGCCTAGCCCATGGATGGAGTTTTGGAGCAAGTCTACTTGAAGATGAAGATCATCAAGAAGACTTAGGTATCCATAATTTAGATAGTGTGTTTTAGATCCATATTGTAAAGCTTAGTATAGTTGATATGCTCAAGTGCACAAACACACACGTTTTCATGTTTTGGATTTGGTTTTCATGAATAGTAGATCAAAACAAGTTTACTTTATTTCTATGTATATTAGATATATTCTAGATATACATACATGCTTTAAACTTGCTAGACAAACTTATTTTGATATCCCTATTCATGTGTTGAAAAATCAAGTTTGATAAAAATATAAGTTTTGTTTTTGATAAAATTGGCAAGACACAAAAATGAATTGATATGATTGATATATGTCTTGAAATTTTTATCACTTGTTTGAGTTTCAATATAAAATGATAAAATAAGTTTTTATGGATTTTTAGAAGTGTTAAAAGATTTTTAGAAAAATATTTTACAGTGTTTTTTGACCCAGATTTCTGTTCCAGGCTTCAATCAGTCGACTAGTCAACCTGACCTAGTCGACTTGGGTGAAGTCGGTCGACCGGGCCGGTCGACCGACGTGCACAAATCTGTGCACGTTTGGAGTCACTGGGACGGTCGACCGGGACGGTCGACCGGGCTGAGAGCAGAGCTCTCTGTTTGTTTGGGTCGACCGGGCCGGTCGACCGTGGTTGCCCAACGGTCATATTTTAGACCGTTGGCGGTCGACCGGGCCGGTCGACCGCTGCCTGTCAGAGCTGCCAGCTCAGCTCTAACGGCTAGTTTTGTATTGGGGCTATATATACCCCATCTCTTCATAGTTTTTAGAGAAGTTTTTAAGAGCAAAAATTCCAGCCCTTCTTAAGTGTTTTTAAAGAGTTTTCAAAAGTATTTGGGGCTTTAATCTTTTAATCTTTATTGTTTTAGGTTTTTGGAAAAATCAAAGAAAAGAGGATTTTGGGAGATTTGTCTTGGTTTTCATTCTATATCTTTTGCAAGAATTTTCCCAAGTGTTTTTCTTTGTTGCTTGTTTTCCAAACACCTAGTTTTCCACACTTGAGCTATCTTCTATCCTAATCTATTTAGGATCCTTGTTTTGTGGAAAAAGAAAAAGGAAAGAGGTTTGTGGTTGAAAGAGACCACCTATTGTAAACCCTTGATTTCTTGGTTGCTCCCTCTTTGGTAGAGGTTGAGGTTGTGTAATTGGGTTGTTGGTTTGCTCCCTCTAGTGAGAGGTGGAGTTTGGTTGTAAACCCTCTTTGGTAGAGGTGTTGGTTATTGTGGTTGTTTGGCTAAGGGCCTACCCCTCTTGTGTGAGGAGGTATTTGTTTGAGAGAGGAGTTCGGTACTCCATTGTTGTACAAATCCTTCTCGGTGAAGGTTCCCTCGGAGTCCTCGGTGGATGGTATAGTGGATTGGAAATCCTACACGGTGGTGTAGGCGGGGATGTAGAGCAAGGGTGCTCGAATCTCGAAACATATCATTGTGTTTGCGTTTGATCCACTTGTCTCTAAACTCTCTCTCTTTATATTGTGCAAAGCATCATTCATCATTCATATCATACTTGCTTGCATTTGTGTATTGCCTTGCATATTTCATATTGCTATATCTTGAATTTGCTTGGCTTGCTTGTGTGTGTGCCTAACTTATACTTAACCAACAAGAGCTTCACATAGCACCTCAACCCATTCAAGGGGAATCAAGAGGAGTTAGTCCAGAGCCCTTCACGGGGAATTCGGCTACACTTGTTGTGTTGTATTATGTTTGTGCAAGATTTGCATTAGCTTCCGCATTAGCGCACTTAGTTTTGCATTTAGTTCTAGATTAGCACTTACACCTATTCACCCCCCCTCTAGGTATTTTTCAATTGGTATCAGAGCTAGTGCTCCTGATATTAGGCTTAACATCCTAGGAGTGAGATCCTTGCTTGCTAATCTATTGTTTGCATTTGCGTGTTTGCACACATATAGTTTTTACCATGGACTTCATGACCCCACCTATGTATGACCCTTCCAACATTCATGTTTGGAAGATTAGAATGACTATTTATTTACAAACCCTAGGTCATAAAGTTTACCTTACCATTACCAAGGAATCCTTCCTTAGTGATAGCAATCATATAGGGGCCAATGCACAAGCCCTTGAGGCCATTAGAAGCACATTATCTAAAGATTATCTTTTACGTGTTTCTAACATTGATTCCGCCTTTGCAGTGTGGAATTTGTTGACAACAACCACCACCTCCGAGCTTCTATTGCCAAATCAACCGGAGGAATCTAGTGGAGAATCCGATTCACAAGCTTCATGGTCCAAGGGAATGACTCCCTTGAGGTACATTCGGAATCCCACTTAGATAATGATGATTGTGCTAGTTCTTCAAATGATTATGTTGATCCCCATGCTTTGAATGAAGAACTATCTATTGTTTGTGAAAAATTAATAGAAAAATATAATTTGTTGAAAAAGAAGAGTCTAGAAATTGAAAAAGAAAATAAGAGTTTGCATTCTAGACTTGATTGTGTTTTGCAAGAGAAGGTTGAGGTCTATAATGAAAGGGATTCATTGAGATTTCAATTAGAACTTGCACTTAAAGAAAATAAGTCTTTGAAAAACAATAATGATTGTGAAATATCTTGAAGAAAAAAAATGTTTTGTCTTCAAAATTGATTTTGTTTTAAAGGAGAATGTTGCTTTGAAAAACAAAATTATGTCTATTTCAAATGATTTAAATGTTTGCTTAAAGAAAATGATGTTTTGCAAAATAAGATTGATGCTCATGTTTGCCATGCTAGGGTAGTATCACACACTTCACCTATTGCATGCCACACTTCTTCTTCTAAGATTAATGATGATATTTGCTTGCTTAAGAAGAAGGTAGATTGTTTGGGCTCCACTATGAGCCAATGTGCCGTGAACCACACACGCTTGGAATCCTTGGTTCGAAAGAAACAAGTTCCAACTTTTATGCATGCACACCCTCCACGGCATACACATGCTTCTCACGGACACACCCATCACCATATGTATGCTCATGTGTACACTTGTACACATTGTGGACGTAAGGGCCACCTTGCTAAATTTTGCTATGATAGATTACATACTTCTAATTTAGCAAAGAATTTTATTTGAGTTAGAAATGAAACTAACCCCCATGGACCCAAAGAGTATGGGTACCAAAGACCACCCCTCCTATTTTTGATGTAGGTGTGGGCTCTCACATGACGTGAGAGTAGCGGCACCTTGGAGTGGATGCGTTCCGAGCTTCATGGAAATCATATGGATGCATCACTTTCAAGGGAAGATTTGGTGGAGAGGACCACCATGTTTTGGAGATAAGGAGAGTTGCTTCTTCAGTATTGGTAACAATCCTTTACTCCTATTTATTATTTACATGCTTTCATAATTAAAATTTTTAGCATGTTTTGATGTTTTATAGCATGTTTCATTGTCTATGGATTAGTATGTAAATGCCATAATTATTAGATCCTTGACATACATGTATAGTATTTGAGATACACATGCTTATATGAACCCATACTTAGTGTTCTCACCTTTGTTTAAGCTATAATGTACATCATGAATCTAATACATGTGAATTTACATAGTATTCATGTTTTAGTTTTATCATGATGATTTTTTATATTGAGTTTTGATGCTTCATGTTAAGATTACTTGTTTAGATGTTAGTATTCATTAAGACTAGGATTTATACTTGTACATATAGTGGGCCACAAATAAATCTATATATATTTGGGCTTGATTGCTTATTTGAACCCATTAGATGTGCTAGTATAGTCTAGTTTTGATGTTTCATACATTTTAAACTTGTATTCCTATTTTTGGATTTATTTTATGATTGTGAGTTTTCACTTCATGTATATGTGTATTATTGCCAAACTCTAAGATATACATGTATACCCCTTGAGTCATTTGCCTTTCATGCAAATCTATATATGGACTCAATTGTGTTTAGGGATATGCATGTATACTTATTGTGTTGACAATTCATACATATACCTTGAAATGAAATTTGCTTTAGTGAAAATTTAGTTTTTCATGTTTTCATGTGTTTTAGTTTAACTTCATGTATATGTCTATCATGTCCAAACTATTAGATATACATGTTTATCCTTTTTGAGCCACGTGCCTTAATGCATATATTTTGTGGACTCGTTGTGTTTTGGATATGTATGTATATTTAATTTGTACTTGACATACATATGCCATGAAGATTAAATAAGTTTTGATGATTTTCGTGTTTTCAATGTTTAAGGAATAATTGAGCTTAATTGAATATTTTCATGATTATGATATTCACACTTTATTTGTACACTCACATTTATTGCTTGCTCATGTTTTGTATTCATGAGTCATATTTATGCCTAATTGAATTAGAGTGTTGATTATCTTGTGGATTTCATGTTTTTATGAAAAATTATTTTTAGTCTATTCCTTACTTGAAGGATTTCGTACTAGTTAACAAAAATTTCCATTTTGACTAGTTCGTATTCTTCAATTTGGTAGTGCTTTTCAAACAAAACTACATTTTCAAATCTATTTTTGAAAACCCCTACCATCAAAGGGCGGTTGGAAGGGAGATCATGTTCATGTATGCTTTACAAGTGAAAATCATTTAAAACTTAAACCATGATTGGGTGGTAGATTATATGAGATATACACTTAATTATTATTGTTGATTCAATTGGTATCATTGAACTCTTTCAATTGGTATCAATTTGATCATTTTTATATACTCATATGTTATTGTGTATGTATACTTTCAATTGGTATCATCTATTGGTGATTGGTACTCATTCTATTTCATACACATATACTTGTTTTATTTGTGCTACTATATGTCTATATCTTTAGCACAAATTTTGTTTATGCTAGCGCTTGAGTTTCAACTTTATTTCAATTGATTTAGTTTTCAATTGGTATCTTATTACAAGCCTATGCATAGTTTTTGTTGGTATTTCATAAGGGGGAGAAAATTCGATTTTCATATTTCAATTGGTATTTAGTTTTCCACTCCCTTGCTTTATGATAGAAAATAGTCATTTCAATTGTTTATATGACTTAAAGAAAAATACTATCTTTTGATATCAAGATGTCTTGTGTTTTAAATTGATATCTAAAAATTTTGTTTAAAGAAAAATATAAAAGTTTTGATTTATATTGACTATATGCAAGGAGAGCTTAACATCTCTTCCACATATAGATTCATGTTGAGTGTATCTTGTATTGAAGAGCTTAACATCTCTTCTTTATGTGCTACACGTGTGTAGGGGGAGCTTCACATCTCCTCTTATGCATTACATAATGTGTGTTATGTGAATTAGGGCTTAACATCCCTCTTTCATGTAATGCATATGTGTAGGGAAGCTAACTTAGCGTCTTCCTCTTCATGAATGTATATAGCATATAACATTTATTGATCCTTGTTTAGTTTCTATTGATATCATGTTGATTTTAGTCACCCCTTATTGACCTTGTTTTTGTTTTTTAGACAAAAAGGGGGAGAACATTGTTTTATTGTTTTGATTGACTTAAAAGGGGAGAAAGATTTTTACCCCTCATTATTATTTATTGTTTTGTTTGTTTACCCATTTGTTGATGATTGACAAAAGGGGGAGAATAATTTGAGTTTGTTTTATATATGCATACTTATGTTTTTGCATATATTAAGTTTTATTGGTAAGTTTTATTGGTATCTAGAGCATCTAGTGTTCTTGTTAATGCTTTATTAATTTAATTGTTAACTAGAGCTTCTAGAATATGTTTTATGCATGTTGATGCATACATGTTTATATGCATACTTGTGTTTAGTTTTCTCATGCTTAACAAATAAACAATAGATATGCATATATGTTTTGTTTTGCAAATGTATGGAGATAAGAACTTGATGAGTTGACATGTTGTATTTGTATACATGTCATACATTTGCATACATATTTATGAGCTTCATTGTCATATATTATTATTTGTTTTATGCATGAGTTAAGGGGGAGCTTCTTTGAAGCTTAACTTTAATCCATGCATATATAACTCCATGAGTTTTGTCATCATCAAAAAGGGGGAGATTGTTGGCCCAAAGGCCTTCCACCCTAGTTTTGATGATGATTAACTCATGTAGTTATGTTTACTAATAATCTTGTGTTGTTTAAGTTTCAGATCATTAACCAAGATATTAGTTGGTGATTAGCTTCAACAAGGAGTTTAGAAGCTTTTCATGATGATTCCAGGGCCAAAGCTTCAAGATCACACTTTGCCTAGCCCATGGATGGAGTTTTGGAGCAAGTCTACTTGAAGATGAAGATCATCAAGAAGACTTAGGTATCCATAGTTTAGATAGTGTGTTTTAGATCCATATTGTAAAGCTTAGTATAGTTGATATGCTCAAGTGCACAAACACACACGTTTTCATGTTTTGGATTTGGTTTTCATGAATAGTAGATCAAAACAAGTTTACTATATTTCTATGTATATTAGATATGTTCTAGATATACATACATGCTTTAAACTTGCTAGACAAACTTATTTTGATATCCCTATTCATGTGTTGAAAAATCAAGTTTGATAAAAATACAAGTTTTGTTTTTGATAAAATTGGCAAGACACAAAAATGAATTGATATGATTGATATATGTCTTGAAATTTTTATCACTTGTTTGAGTTTCAATATAAAATGATAAAATAAGTTTTTGTGGATTTTTAGAAGTGTTAAAAGATTTTTAGAAAAATATTTTACAGTGTTTTCTGACCCAGATTTCTGTTCCAGGCTTCAATCAGTCGACTAGTCAACCTGACCTAGTCGACTTGGGTGAAGTCGGTCGACCGGGCTGGTCGACCGACGTGCACAAATCTGTGCACGTTTGGAGTCACTGGGACGGTCGACCGGGACGGTCGACCGGGCTGAGAGCAGAGCTCTCTGTTTGTTTGGGTCGACCGGGCCGGTCGACCGTGGTTGCCCAACGGTCATATTTTAGACCGTTGGCGGTCGACCGGGCCGGTCGACCGCTGCCTGTCAGAGCTGCCAGCTCAGCTCTAACGGCTAGTTTTGTATTGGGGCTATATATACCCCATCTCTTCATAGTTTTTAGAGAAGTTTTTAAGAGCAAAAATTCCAGACCTTCTTAAGTGTTTTTAAAGAGTTTTCAAAAGTATTTGGGGCTTTAATCTTTCAATCTTTATTGTTTTAGGTTTTTGGAAAAATCAAAGAAAAGAGGATTTTGGGAGATTTGTCTTGGTTTTCATTCTATATCTTTTGCAAGAATTTTCCCAAGTGTTTTTCTTTGTTGCTTGTTTTCCAAACACCTAGTTTTCCACACTTGAGCTATCTTCTATCCTAATCTATTTAGGATCCTTGTTTTGTGGAAAAGAAAAAGGAAAGAGGTTTGTGGTTGAAAGAGACCACCTATTGTAAACCTTTGATTTCTTGGTTGCTCCCTCTTTGGTAGAGGTTGAGGTTATGTAATTGGGTTGTTGGTTTGCTCCCTCTAGTGAGAGGTGGAGTTTGGTTGTAAACCCTCTTTGGTAGAGGTGTTGGTTGTTGTGGTTGTTTGGCTAAGGGCCTACCCCTCTTGTGTGAGGAGGTGTTTGTTTGAGAGAGGAGTTCGGTACTCCATTGTTGTACAAATCCTTCTCGGTGAAGGTTCCCTCGGTGGGAGTCCTCGGTGGACGGTATAGTGGATTGGAAATCCTACACGGTGGTGTAGGCGGGGATGTAGAGCAAGGGTGCTCGAACCTCGAAACATATCATTGTGTTTGCGTTTGATCCACTTGTCTCTAAACTCTCTCTCTTTATATTGTGCAAAGCATCATTCATCATTCATATCATACTTGCTTGCATTTGTGTATTGCCTTGCATATTTCATATTGCTATATCTTGTATTTGCTTGGCTTGCTTGTGTGTGTGCCTAACTTATACTTAACCAACAAGAGCTTCACATAGCACCTCAACCCATTCAAGGGGAATCAAGAGGAGTTAGTCCAGAGCCCTTCACGGGGAATTCGGCTACACTTGTTGTGTTGTATTAAGTTTGTGCAAGATTTGCATTAGCTTCCGCATTTAGCGCACTTAGTTTTGCATTTAGTTCTAGATTAGCACTTACACCTATTCACCCCCCCTCTAGGTGTTTTTCATAATTTTGATAAAATAGACATATACATGAAGTTAAACATAAACATATGGAAACATGAAATCAAGAAAAACTAAATTTTCACCAAAACAAATTTCATTTCAAGGTATATGTATAATTTGTCAATACAAAAAGTATACATACATATCCCTAAACACAATTGAGTCCATAAATATAGATTTGCATGAAAGGCAAATGACTCAAGGGGTATACATGTATATCTTAAAGTTTGGCAATACAAATATATACATGAAGTGAAACACACGATCATAAAACAAATCCACAAATAGGAATACAAGTTTAAAATGTATGAATCATCAAAACTAGACTATACTAGCACATCTAACGGGTTCAAATAAGCAGTCAAGCCCAAACATATATAGATTTATTTGTGGCCCACTATATGTACAAGTATAAATCCTAGTCTTAATGAAAACTAACATTTAAATAAGTAATCTTAACATGAAGCATCAAAACACGATAAAAATCAACATGATAAAGCTAAACATGATTACTATGTAAATTCACATGTTATTAGATTCATGACGTACATGATAGCTAAATTATAGGGAGAACACAAAATAATTTATCCATATAAAACATGGGTGTCTCAAATACTATACATGTATGTCAATGATCTAATAAACATGGTATTTACATGATAATCACTAAACAACAAAACATGCTATAACAATGAAAATTAAAAGCATGAAAATTAGGAGTTAGGAATCGTTACCAAAAACTAGAAGGCAACTTCCCTTGTCTCCAAAACATGGTGGTCATCTCCACCAAACTTCCCTTGAAAGTGATGCATCCAATTGATTTCCTTTAAGTACGGAACGCATCCACTCCAAGGCACGGCTACTCTCACGTCATGTGAGAGCCCACAACTACATTAAACAAAGGAGGGGTGGTCTTTGGTACCCATACTCTTTTGGGTCCATAGGGGTTAGTACCTTCTCTAACCCAAACAAATTTATTTGCTAAATTTACAACATGTATTCTATCATAGCAAAATTTAGCAAGGTGGCCCTTACGTCCACAATGTGTACATGTGTACACATGAGCATACATAGTGTGATGGTATCCGTGAGGAGCATGTGTATGCCGTGGAGGGTGTGCATGCATAAAGGATGGAACTTGTTTCTTTCGAACCAAGGTTTCCAAACGTGAGTGGTTCATAGCACATTGGCTCATAGTGGAGCCCAAACAATCCACTTTCTTCTTCAACAAACAAATATCATCATTAATCTTAGAAGAAGAAGTGCATGCAAGGGGTGATCTAGGTGAAACTACCCTAGCATGGCAAACATGAGAAATAATATCATTTTTCAAAGATTTATTTTTATTTAAACAAATTTCTAATTCTTTTGAAATAAAATCAATTTCTCTTTTCAAAGAATCATTTTCTTTTAAAACAAATTCAACTTTGCAGATAAAGCATCATTATTTTTTAAAACATTTTCACAATCATTTTTAGATTTTAAAAGTTCATTTTCTTTTAGAGCAAGGTCCAGTTGAGATCTTAATGAATCCCTCTCATTAGAAATCTCCTCCTTCTCTTGCAAAACAACATCAAGTCTAGCAATCAAATTTTTATTTTCATTGTTAATGCCTAGACTTTCTTTTTCAACAAATTATATTTTTCAATAAGTTTTTCACAAACAATAGATAGTTCTTCATTTAAAGCATGGGGATCAACATAATCATTAGAAGAACTAGCATCATCATCATCTAAGTGGGTTTCCGAGTGTACTTCAAGGGAGTCATTCCCTTGGACCATTAAGCATTGTGACTCGGAGTCTCCACTAGATTTCTCCGGTTGGATTTGCAATTGAAGCTTGGAGGTGGTGGTTGTTTTCAACTTGTTCCACACTGCAAAGGCGGAATCAAGATTAGAAACATGCATAAGATAATCTTTAGGTAGCGTGCTTCTAATGGCCTCAAGGGCTTGTGCATTGGCCCCTATATGCTTGCTATCACTAAGGAAGGATTCCTTGGTAATGGCAAGGTGAACCTTATGTCCTAGGGTTTGTAGGTACATGGATATCCTATACTTCCAAACAACAATGTTGGAAGGGTCAAAACTAGGTGGGGTCATGAAGTCCATGGTAAACTATATGAGTGTGTAAACAAGCAAATGCAAACAATAGATTAGCAAATAAATGGATCTTACTCCTAGGATGTTAAGCCTAAGTATCAGGAGCGTTGGCTCTGATACCAATTGAAAAGCACACCTAGAGGGTGGTGAATAGGTGTACTTGCTAATCTAGAAACTAAATGCGCTAAATGCGAAAGCTAATGCAAATTTTGCAACACACTTAATACAACCAACAAGTGTAGCCGAATTCCCCGTGAAGGGCTCTGGACTAACTCCTCTTGATTCCCCTTGAATGGGTTGAGGTGCTATGTGAAGCTCTTGTGGTTAAGTATAAGTGAGGCACACACACAATCAAGCCAAGCATATAAGGATGAGCAATATGAAAGATACAAGGCAATACACAAGCAAATATGAATGATATGAATGATAATAAGGATGATGCTATGCACAACACAAATAGAGAGAGAGGGTTAGAGAGATAATGGATCAAACGCTAACAACAAGATATGTTTCGAGGTTCGAGCAACCAGCTCTACATCCCCGCCTTCACCGAGAAGGATTTCCAATCCACTATCTCCCACCGAGGGAACCTCTACCGAAGAGGATTTGTTACAACACTAGGAGTATCGAACTCCTCTCTTAAACACCACCTCACAACCGAGGGGTAGGCCCGTAGCCAATACAACACCAACACCTCCACTGAAGAGGGTTACAAACCAAACTCCACCTCTCACTAGAGGGAGCAAACCAACCAACTCAACCTCTACCAAAGAGGGAGCAAACCAATCACCCGATCAACCTCTACCAAAGAGGGATACAACAAGAGCAAGGGTGTTTACAACTTGGAGGCTCAACAACCTCAAACAATCTCCTTTTCTTCTCTCTTTTTCCACAAAACAAAAGATCCTAATAGATTAGGATAGATGATAGCTCAAGTGTGGAAAACTAGGTATTTAGAAAATAAAAACTCAAAGAAATAATCTTGGGAAAACTCTTGAAGATAATGGAAATGAAGAACAAACACAAATCTCCCAAAATACACTTTTCTTTGATTTTTCCAAAAACCTAAAACAAATAAGATTGGAAGTTTAAAGCCCAAAAACACTTTTGAAAACTTGTTTAAAAACACTTGTATATCAGAGAAATTTTGGCTCTTAAATTCTACTCAAAACAGCCCAAGAGTTGGGGTATTTATAGCCCCAAAACAAAACTAGCCGTTAGGCTGATGTGGCAGCCTGACAGGCTTGGCGGTCGGCCGCGCGGTCGACCGTCAACGGTCAAAAATGTGACCGTTGGGCAAACCCGGTCGACCGCCCGGTCGACCCAAACAACACAGAGAGCAGAGCTCTCAGACCCGGTCGACCCGGACAGTCGACCGAGCTTGTGTCTGCCAGACGTGCACAAGTCTGTGCATGTCGGTCGACCTCACGGGTCGACCGGCCCTTGGTACGGTCGACCCATACGGTCGACCGCCCTGGCCTGTCAGCACAAACCTGGGTCAGAAACACTGGGTAAAAATATTTTATAAAAATCTTTTATCTCTTTTAAAATTCCATAAAACTTGTTTTAACATTTTGTATTGAAATACAAACTTGTGATAAAAATTTCAAGACATATATCAATCATATCAATTCATTTTTGAGTCTTGCAAATTTTATCAAAAGCCAAAACCGGTATTTTACAAAACTTGGATTTTCCAACACATGAATAGGAAAGTCAAAATAAGTTTGTTTAGGAAGTGTAAGCATGTATGTATAACTAGAATACATCTACCATACATATAAACCATGTAAACTTGTTTTGATCAATCTATTCATGAAAACACATATCGGTTAAACTAAAAACCGAAAAAAAAACCAATATCCAAACATAAAACTTGTGTGTGTTGTGCACTTGAGCATATCAACTATACTAAGCTTTACAAATGGATCTAAACACACTAAACTAAACTAGGAGACCTAAGTCTTCTTGATGATCTTCATCTTCAAGACGACTTGATCCAAAACTCCATCCATGAGCTAGGCAAAGTGTGATCTTGATGCTTGAGCCCTGGAAACACCATGTGACGGCTTCCAAACTCTTCTTTTTGAAGCAATCACCAACTAATATCTTGCTAAAGATCTGAAACTTAAAGTCGCAAGATTATTAGTAAACATAACTACATGAGTTAATCATCATCAAAACTAGGGTGGAAGGCACCTGGGCCAACACTTTGCATAGCGATAGAAAGTGAATCTTGTTTTTTGTTGATCGGGTGAATGTCAATGCTCTTCAGAAAATCTTCTCCTTGGATCACGGATGGAGTAGCACAACTCCTATCTAATGAAATCTCAAAGAGACTTGAGAAAAAACTTGAACTCAGCAAGTTGGTGTAGAAGATTTAAACTCTTTCTCCATCTTTCTTAGCTGAAAAATTTTGACCCCTCTTTAATAGCAGACTGAGCTATTTATAAAGGTTTCAGCGATAAAACTGTCTCCTAAAAGCTCTCCATAATGAGGGTCACTCCCCTCATTACGTGGGCAATAATTGACCTGGTAATGAGGGCAGTTACAACTGAGAGCGCAACTCGCTTGCAGTTAAAACGCGGGCTTCGAGCTCTGTGTTTAGCCATTGAAATGTTGTTGGATGTGGGCCTCGAGCCTTGCTAGATGCGGGCTTCGATCCCTGTGTCTTGACATTGCAGGAATGCTGGGACACGAGTTTCGAGCTCACATCTTGGCATTGCAGTAATGCTGGGACATGAGTTTCGAGCCTCGTGTCTTGATATTACAGTGATGCTGAGATGCGAGCTTCGAGCTCTGCATCTTGGCATTACAGTGATGTTAGAATGCGAGCTTCAAGCTCTGCGTCTGGATATTGCAGTGATGCTGGAATGTGAGTTTCGAGTCTCATGTCTGGATATTACAGTGATGCTAAGACGCAGGTTTCGAGCCTCATGTCTTGACACTGCGATGATGTTGAGACGCGGGCTTCGAGCCTTGCGTCTTGGCATTGCAGTGATGTTGAGGTGCAGGCTTTGAGTTCTGCATATTAGCGTTGCATGAATGGCTTTAATTAGCAGTACTTGAACTACAATCAAATTCTAATAGCTCTCGAAGCTTTGGAGAAAATCATGTTCACTTGTCCTTTTGAAACCTTTGCATATCGCCGCATGTCTTTTGGGTTGTGCAATGCACTTGCAATATTTCAACGTTACATGATAAGTATTTTTTCTGATATGGTGAAGAGAATTTTAGAAATCTTCATGGATCTCCATTTTTGGTGATACTTTTTCGAAGTGCTTGCACCATCCCAATTTGGTTCTCGTATGGTGTAAGGAGAAGAATCCAACGTTCAATTGAGAGAAGTGTCACTTCATGGTCAAACAAGACATTGTCTTGTGACATGTCATTTCGAAGAAAGGATTGAAATTGACAAAGCCAAAATCGATTTGATAGCCAATCTTTCACCTCGAGCAAAGACATTAGGTCACTCTTAGAGCACGTCGGTTTCTACAGACGTTTCATCAAGGACTTTAGCAAGATTGCTAGACCCTTGATCAATCTTCTTGCTAAGAATGTACCTTTTTACTTCACTCAAGAATGCCTTAAGGCATTCGAGCTCATGAAGGAGCTAACCTCAGCTCCTATTATTCATGCATTCGATTGGAGCTAACCATTTGAGGTCACGAGCGATGCATCCAATTATACAATTGGTGCAGTCTTAAGTCAACGATTCGATAAACAACCTCATGTGATGTACTATGCTAGTAAAACAATTAATGATGCACAACTGAATTACTCCACCACGGAGAAGAAATCTTAGCGGAGGCATTTGTACTTAAGAAATTTAGGTTCTACTTAATCACTAATTATCATTTACATTGATCATGGTGCACTTAGACACTTTTTGGCCAAGAAAGATGCCAAGGCATGAATCATTAGATGGATACTCTTTCTTCAAGAGTTCGATTTTCAAATTCATGATAAGAAAGGATCTGATAACTTGGTAGTCGATCACTTGTCTCAACTATCCAACACACCATCTTCCGAGATTTCGGCAATTGATTATTTTCTGGATGAACAATTCCTTGCTATCTGACAGAGTCGTGGTTCACCGACATCGTGAACTTTCTTATGACTAGAGAGACACCTACAATTGGTCAAAATAGGATAAGTATTGATTTCTTTTCCAAATGAAATACTTTTATTGGGATGATTCTTATCTTCTCAAGTATTTTCATGATCAAATCTATAGGATATGTGATCCCGATGAAGAGACTAAAAGTGTCTTTTTGTTCTGTCATGATCAAGCCGGTGGTGGACACTATGTGGAGGGCTTATACTATAATCTTTCTCTACCATATCTATTGATCTTTTGAGGAAAGTGAGCAATGGGATACTTGTAGGCCAATATATACTCATGCATTTAATAAAAAATGTGACTAGTGTTGACACTTAAAAAAGACAAGATTCTTATTGGTCCGAACGATGTCTAAACTTGTTGACATTTACAAAAGACAAGTGACAGATAAGCTGACGACCAGTTTTCACCCATCTCCGAGGGACAAGGAAGCAAATTGGATTCTATTGATCAGACAGTAAGCCAAGATTGTCTCTAAACAGACCTCAGCAGGTCTAACATGCTAGCACTTAGCATCACATGAGCCCAAAGGGATAGCCTCGCCTGAGAGGCTAAGATCATCTAAACTTTGCCTTGAAGCCATTCACAGCTTCGTCAGGAAGCTAACTTATACCTTCGCCTGAAGTGCTCAATTAACTCCACAGAGAGTTAGCTTCGCTTGAAGCAGAAGGATGTTCGGTAGCTTTGCCACAGACGATATCTAGCTCCGCTGAAGAGTTGTCTTCTGACTTCACCACATGCGCCTTCCAGCTCCGCTGTGAGCTCAATAAGGTAGCTCCGCTGCGGGTCTGCTATGGTCAACCTTTGACCTGAAATCACCTAGAGGGGGGGGGGTGAATAGGTGATGGCTATATGATAATGGCAATTATGCGGAATTTTTAAAAATTTAACTCTAAACAATTAGCACAATACAATATTTCTTGCAAGTAAAGGACAATGTAAAATTGCAAGTAATAAAAGAGATAGAGTTAGAAGAATATGAGCAAACGCAAACACGCCGATATGTTTCCGAGGTTCGAGCCACGCTCTACGTCCCCGCCTTCACACTTGAAGGATTTCCACTATTGAGGATCCCACCGGATCAACAATACAAGGACAACACTTGTCCGTCTCCCGTGATGACACTTCACCACCTTGAGCACACTAGCTCGCCTTGAGGCCGATGCCTCTACAACTTCACTCAATTACAATGGAAGTGATCACACTTGATCACTTTACAAAAGAGCTCACTAAGCACAATCCTAGAACCAAATAGGAGACTTAGAGTATGGGATTGTGTAGTGCAAAACAAGAGAGAAGTAGAGGAATAGGCTCCAAGTAAGGTGTATGGAATTTTGGCTTTGGAGAGAAAAATCTTTTCTAAACTTAAACTTTGGAAATCTTGAAAACTCTTGTAAAAACTCTTGATATTCTTTTTAAAATTGTTAGACATGTCACTTGAAGTGACTACCTATTTATAGGGGTCAAAAACTGCTCAAGAGATTCGTTGGAGACAAATCCCTAAAGTCAAAGAGTCAGAAAATATAGCTGTTGAGTCTGTCAGAATTTTTGACAGAGAGCCGGTCGACCGGGTCGGTCGACCGCCAACGGTCAAAAATCCGACCGTTGGGGCTCACCGGTCGACCGGGTCGGTCGACTGGCAATTTCCAGAGAACAAAGGGTTTGGGCCGGTCGAGTATCGGTCGACTGCCGGTCGACTGATACGCACATGCACAGTTGTGCATGTCGGTCGAGTGCCGGTCGACTGCCTGTCGACCGGGCACTGTGAATTCTGTAAAAACAGAATTTACAGACCTGGAAAATTTGGATTTTGATTTTTGGGTCTTGGGTTAAATACTTTGGTCTTGAAAAATCATAGAGTATGAGCATGTGTCATACTACTATCAAGGTAAAATACTTTGATAAAAAATCTTTTGATAAAACTTGATTTCCATAAAATGTTTTTCCAAAAACTAGTCTTTCTAAAATCGTATTTCCAAAATAAATATGTTCATTTAAAAACTAAGTTTGGAAATGGAAATAGAAAGTCTTTTTGAAGCCATAAACCACTCTAGAAAATGTGTGTGTGTGTGATATCCCATATCTCTACTTCTACTATTTAGTTTTGACAAAATATCTAAAATGAAAATAAACAAAATACAAATCTTGGATTCTTTAGCAAGTCTTGATCTTTTTCTTGATCTATTCTTCAACGCATATTCCCGAAGCTTCCTATGTGCTTTAGCTTGGGAATGCAAATCTTGGGCGAACTCTAAAAGTGTGAGTCTTTTAGCGGAGTCGTCAAAATCTGTTTCTTGAACCTGAAATACTTTTAAACAAGATTATTAAATACATAACTAAATACGTTTTGCTATCATCAAAATAACCGGGATAATGGCCTTTGGGCCAACAATCTCCCCTTTTTGATGATGGCAAAACATATGTAGTTATCACAAGATATTTTGGGTAGAGTCTTCAAATGAAGCTCCCCCTCAACACAAGCATATATAAAAATCATACTCAGGCATATTATTACAATTGATAAATCATAAACATCATATATCCATGCCCACAGAAAATATCAACTACTCATGTCATATCATAGATAAAAGGAAATGAGTCTCAACATGACATAAATACATAACACAAAAGATACATGTCCACAACACAAAAATAAAAGGTGTCCAACACAACAAAATAAGTCAAGTACATAACAAAATAACAAAAGTGTCACAACAAAATATCTCTCTCTCCAAATATCTCTCCCCCTTTTTGACATCATCAATAAAGGGGAGGTCACTCATCAGCATCATCAGCAGCATCACTCAGTGGCCTCGTCATCCTCCTCCTCGTCATCACCAGAGGCCTCAGCCATCGTCTGATCATCACCATCATCTGAGGAAGAAGAGGAATCTACCTCCTCTGTATCCAAGGCATCAACTTTGGGGCGCGGTGGTGGAATAGAGACGCGAGCTCTGGGAGGGAAAGGAGGACCAGTGGCAGGGAGTCGACGAGCACCCGGAGTCCCATCAGGAACGACTATGTCAAGTTTTGTGAACAGAGACTGAAACTGAACATCCACAAATCTCATGGATTCAGCCATATAAGACAAGTCGTTTCGGACCTCCGCCCGAAAAGCAGCATCCATAGCAACACGAGACTCCATATCTGCACGAAGTGCAGAGACTTGCTTACCGACCCAGGCTTGATGTGCCTCGATCTGCGAGCGGAGCTCAGAAGAAGAAATACCCTGAAACTCAGGAGCAGGAAAAGCAGGGCCTGGAGCTGGAGCAGGATCAACAGGAGGAATAGGTGGTGGTTGCACAGGTGCGTGTCTACGCAACTGAGCTTCCATCATCTTCAAAGCAGCAGCATTGATATCAGATGAGGGTTTAGAAGGGGCTTGACCAGAAAGATCAAAATCTAAAGCCTTAAGCAGATGGGTAATGAGCATGCCGTAAGGCAGACTCCTACCAGCAGTGCGGATCTGATCACAACTCATGTGAGAGGCGATAACTCAAGGGAAATTTATCTTAATGCCTTTAAGGAGGCAGTAGATAATCAAAGGAACAGGTCCTCGAGCATGACTGAATTCACCAGATTTAGGCACGATGTTGTGGAAAATAATCTTAGCAAGAACTTGAGATTGGAGGGAATACTGACTCACAATCTCATTCCTCACCAAGTCGGGATTGTCATCCTGGTGAATGAGAGTGGATGCGGTGAGCGAAGACTCACCCTCCGGATATTCTGCAAAGTCATGAAGGTCATGAGAGTAGACATCTATTCCATCAGTGGAAAGATGAAGAATCCTAGCAAACTGACCTAGGGAAATATTTATATCCCTACCCATCACACGAGAGGTGATCCGGTTCCCACTAAATTCGAAGTTAGCATAGAAGTATGGAACCAAGGATGTGTAGACCTTCTCCCTGATGGTAAGGAAATCCACAAGGTTGTTGGTACGGAGAATGTGGGGTATATCAAGGTGTTCAAAGTCATGGATAGCCACATACCTACCCGAAATTGTGTTCCTAGGGGCTAGATGAGTGTAACGGTCAGAGGCTAGATCGTTACGCAACAAAGGATCAGTTCTAGGAGCTTGAGAAGAGGATTGGGCAATACCCTTTCCTTTCTCGGTTCGAGATCTTTTAGGGGGCATGATAAAAAATGAAATTTTTAAGGTTTTGGCACGATCTAGATGATAAGTAACCTAAAGTAGAGACAATGGAAGTGATATATCTAAGCTAGAAGTGAAAAACTGAAGTAAAAATCCGATTTTTACCTTGTTGAAAATTTTTGAAACCCTAGCCGAAAATCTGGAATTTTTGATGATCCGCAGGTTGGATCGACCTGAGATTTGAGATCTGGAGTAGGAAGGAGAAGTACGAAGTGGGTTTTAAAAGAATTGAAGATCAGGTGAGCGGATTGAAAGATGGAAATTTTGAGAAGGGAGGCTCCTGCGGTTCGCTGAGAGGAAAAGTGAGAGAGTGAGAGAAACAGTGAAGAAAATCACAAATATAAGCCAGAATTCGACGATCGGTCGACTGGGGTTAGGGGCCGGTCGACCGGCTTTGTCTGAAAATCTGCTACCAGATTCTGATCCAGAAAGAAAAAAAAAAAAATAAAAAATAAAAAAATTATAGCAAATAAAATATGATATATTATAACATACAGGGATACAACAACCAGTTTTAAATCTTCATTTACATCAACTTCACACAAAATGTTTTAATTTTATTTTACATATTTAAACAAAGATATAAAGATGTTGAAGCCGAATACCCAGTGACGGGTTCTGAACTTCATCCTCTTGATTCCTCTTGAATGAGTTGAGGCGCACAATTGCCATCTTTAAGGTATTTGTTTAAACAAGAAATTTTGATTATTAATTTATACTTTTGAAAAATAGTATATACATATAGATACATTCTCAAACAACATGGACATGTGGACAAATATGACATGAGGCATAAAAATACAAGATATGGAAATTAACACAAGGTATGTACACAACATGATAGAAAAGTAGTTCTATATAAGCATGTATCAATGGAATACAAAAGCAAACTATCAATTCTATACACATGTATACATTACCAAAAATCAACAACTATTTTAAAATGGAGATGTTACCAATTTAAGGGCAATCTCCAAAAATAGGTGCCTCCATGATAGCGATGCAAGCTAGATTTGAACTTTGAGCTTAGTTGCATCTACCACCCGGGCACCGTCTCCCCCTAAGTCTTGGAGGAAGTAGATCCACCTGTATCACCTACATTTGGAGGATCTTTTGGTACCCAAATCTTTGAGGGTCCTTTGGGGTTAGTACCGGGGCGAACCCAAACATATTTATTATTAACATTATTTTTAGCATAACAAAACTTTTCTAAATGGCCTTTGCGGCCACAATGCGTGCAAACATAAATTCTACCACTACTATACATGTATGCATGCTTATGTGTGTGCGCATGTTTCCGTGCATGTGTATGTGTATGAGATGCATGTTTCCCTTGGGGTACTCCCTTAGGAAATTTAGATGCTATCTTTTTCAAATCAAAAGCATAATTTTTTAAATTTGAGTCCAAAGCTTCAACACGTTTTTGGATCTCAACAAAATCATTTTTATCAATTGAAACTATGGGGGTTTTACCCTTATTTGCAAGTTTATATTTATCAAAATCATTTTTCAATTTTCCAAAAGAGCTAGATAAAACATCCTTTTCTTTAACAACTATTTCAACTTTATATTTTAAAGCTTCATTTTCTCTTTTTAATTTCTTATTTTGAGATTGGGAAATCTCATACCTATTTTGCAATTCTTCAAAAAAATGTGCAAGCTCATCCATAGTTAACTCATCCTCATCTAAAGAGTTTTCGAGAGTTACCATAGGTGTGTCCTCCCCATGTGCCATGAAGCACATGTGCGCGGCGTCGACTTCTTCTTCGGATTCGGACTCCGTGTCATCCCAAGTAGCCACCATTGCCTTCTTCTTTCTTTGCCCGTTCTTGGATGTGGTCGCTTGTAGAGCGGGGCAATCGGCAATGAGGTGAACGATCTTCTTGCAATGAAAGCAAGGACCGGGTTCTTCTCTTTTTCTTTCAAATCTCCCTTGAGGTTTCCCTCGCCGGAAATTGCTTTGTCTTCCCTTCTTGTAGAACATCTTGCCCACCTTCCGGATGAGCATGGCGAAGTCTTCATCGCACTCGTCCGATGAATCATCCTCGTCTTGAATTGTTGGAGCGGCTTTGAAGGCTATTGATTTCTTCTTGGGTGCCTCCCTTTCTTCTCGTACCTTCATCTCCATCTCATGTGTTTTGAGATTTCCGATGAAGCCGGAGAAGTCCATCTCCTCCTTGTCATTTAGCTCCTTGAGGGTTGTCGCCTTGACTTCCAAGCTTTGGGAAGAGCTCGAATCACCTTCCTTATCTTTTGATCGTTATCAATCTTGTCACCTAAGGAAGAAAGAGCATTAGTTATTTTTGTAAAATGGGTGAGCATGTCATCAATGCTCTCATTATCAAACATATAAAAGTTCTCATATTGAGAACGTAGCAAGTCAACTTTGGCTCTCTTGACTTGAGACGTTCCCTCATGAGTCACAATGAGTATGTTCCAAACCTCAAATGCGGATTTACAATTTATTATGCGTGCAAGGTCATCTTCATTCAATGCTTGGGTCAATGCATATTGTGCCCTAGCATTAGCCTCATAGTCTTTGGAAGTATCCTCGGACCATGTGCTCTCATCACTAGTGGGTTCAATAAAATCTTTGGTAATGGCCCTAGCTACCCTAACTCCTAGGGATTTAAGGAAGAGATTCATTTTCACCTTCCAAATAGGGAAGTTTAAACCATCAAACTTGGGTGGGGATTTAATGCTAGAAAAGTCCATGGATGCCATGAATGCACAAGCAAATGTAAATGCAACACAAATGTATATAGCCAAATATGGATCTCCCTAAGGTTGTTAGACCTAAGTTGTAGGGTTAGGCTCTGATACCAATTGAAATCACCTAGAGGGGGGGGATGAATAGGTGATGGCTATATGATAATGGCAATTATGCGGAATTTTTAAAAATTTAACTCTAAACAATTAGCACAATACAATATTTCTTGCAAGTAAAGGACAATGTAAAATTGCAAGTAATAAAAGAGATAGAGTTAGAAGAATTTGAGCAAACGCAAACACGCCGATATGTTTCCGAGGTTCGAGCCACGCTCTACGTCCCCGCCTTCACACTTGAAGGATTTCCACTATTGAGGATCCCACCGGATCAACAATACAAGGACAACACTTGTCCGTCTCCCGTGATGACACTTCACCACCTTGAGCACACTAGCTCGCCTTGAGGCCGATGCCTCTACAACTTCACTCAATTACAATGGAAGTGATCACACTTGATCACTTTACAAAAGAGCTCACTAAGCACAATCCTAGAACCAAATAGGAGACTTAGAGTATGGGATTGTGTAGTGCAAAACAAGAGAGAAGTAGAGGAATAGGCTCCAAGTAAGGTGTATGGAATTTTGGCTTTGGAGAGAAAAATCTTTTCTAAACTTAAACTTTGGAAATCTTGAAAACTCTTGTAAAAACTCTTGATATTCTTTTTAAAATTGTTAGACATGTCACTTGAAGTGACTACCTATTTATAGGGGTCAAAAACTGCTCAAGAGATTCGTTGGAGACAAATCCCTAAAGTCAAAGAGTCAGAAAATATAGCTGTTGAGTCTGTCAGAATTTTTGACAGAGAGCCGGTCGACCGGGTCGGTCGACCGCCAACGGTCAAAAATCCGACCGTTGGGGCTCACCGGTCGACCGGGTCGGTCGACTGGCAATTTCCAGAGAACAAAGGGTTTGGGCCGGTCGAGTATCGGTCGACTGCCGGTCGACTGATACGCACATGCACAGTTGTGCATGTCGGTCGAGTGCCGGTCGACTGCCGGTCGACCGGGCACTGTGAATTCTGTAAAAACAGAATTTACAGACCTGGAAAATTTGGATTTTGATTTTTGGGTCTTGGGTTAAATACTTTGGTCTTGAAAAATCATAGAGTATGAGCATGTGTCATACTACTATCAAGGTAAAATACTTTGATAAAAAATCTTTTGATAAAACTTGATTTTCCATAAAATGTTTTTCCAAAAACTAGTCTTTCTAAAATCGTATTTCCAAAATAAATATGTTCATTTAAAAACTAAGTTTGGAAATGGAAATAGAAAGTCTTTTTGAAGCCATAAACCACTCTAGAAAATGTGTGTGTGTGTGATATCCCATATCTCTACTTCTACTATTTAGTTTTGACAAAATATCTAAAATGAAAATAAACAAAATACAAATCTTGGATTCTTTAGCAAGTCTTGATCTTTTTCTTGATCTATTCTTCAACGCATATTCCCGAAGCTTCCTATGTGCTTTAGCTTGGGAATGCAAATCTTGGGCGAACTCTAAAAGTGTGAGTCTTTTAGCGGAGTCGTCAAAATCTGTTTCTTGAACCTGAAATACTTTTAAACAAGATTATTAAATACATAACTAAATACGTTTTGCTATCATCAAAATAACCGGGATAATGGCCTTTGGGCCAACATGACCAATTAAATCTCCAGATGAGATCAAATCTATTCAGATCAAGAACAAATCCAATCGGGATCAAATCTGAGATTAAATTTGGCAGTTGATTGCCATAATCTCTTGACTCTCCTAAAACGAGTAAGAGGATCAGGGAAAATATTCCAATTAGATGGAAAGGATCAAAACAGATTAGGAGGATCAACCGACCTGCTATTTCTAGCTTCGCAAAAGCTGATCCTAGCCTCGCAGCAAGGCTACTTGCCAGATTTAAACAGATTTGATTCAATCTGTTTCTATATTTTCAAGGGACAATTATACCCATGCTCTCCTAATAAATAGCCCACTAGGGGTACAAGGAGAGAGGCGCGCACGAAGACCTCCCATACACGCAAAGACTTCTTCTGGATGACTTCACGGGAAGAGACGGCAGACTTCTCGAGAGGACGCACCGCGCGTACAAGCAGAGATCTATTCTCTTGAATTCAGAGTCTTTTAGAGAGCTGCTTCTCTAATCAGGGTGCTGATACCCTAATACCTCCCTTCTTCTCATGGAATCTCCGGAACCAGGCGAGAAGGAATTCCTAGGTGAAGGCGGTTTTGAGAAGCAACAAGAGGGTTCTACCAACCTTCTGTTCTCCGATTCCCCGAACCAGGTAAGAAGGGAATCTCATCGCTCGCATCGTCAAAGGGACAAAGTGGTCGCGCGCTGACCAGACTCCTACCGGCACACTTCTCCAGAATCTTCGAGGAGATCTACTTGTAATCTTTGTGTTACTTGTAATTTAGCTCCTCGACCCTTCACTTTTTTTGTAAGTTTTTCCCTTTGCAAATCAATGGAAAACAACTAGCGATAACTATAGAAAAATGTTAATTATAAATAAGCTTTATTTACTAACCTCTTAGTTGAGTAGAAATAATCAACATAATCCTCCTTTACAGCTCCTCTAAGCTTCCTGGTAAGTGCACCGACATGTACACATGGTAACCCCATCAACTGACATTTCCTGCAAGCACAGGTCCTCTGGAATATGTTTATAACATATCTTTCATTTCCATTCAACACCTCCACTTTTGATCACTGCTTATCATAACCACCTAAACCCCAAGCTTATGACCAATTTCTTTGAGATGGCTATCTACTAAAGGTACAACCTTGTCCTTCCATTGTTTCTTAACCTCCTCCTTTGATTTCTCTTTTCCATTATTTGGATTCTAATCTTATCAACTATGTCAATAATTGGAAGCTACCTTGCATCTAAAATCCAACTATTAAATGGCTCTGATAGATTATTTATGATGTAGTGTTTTTAGAGTTTTTTCCAAATTGGTACCTCGAGCACTTATAATCTTTTGTCTTCATTAGCTCTTCATATGATGCCCCAGGTACTGCCCTTAATTCCTTTGTAGCCTTGTAAATGAGATGCCCTTAAAAGCTCTAGATGCATCCCATACAAGTTGCGAAAAGAAGCCACTGCACATGCATTATAATAATCAATATCAACTAACAAAAAAAGTAGTGGGCTTAAAATAATTATAAAATATTGTTAAAAAGTCACCTGAGTAGCTCTTCTTAAAATTTTTTTAATAGTGTCTTATGCAAATTCAGTGCTCAGTTGGAGATGCCACTAACTTTACTGCTTCTAATAAAGATATAAAGTAATTTTGTCCAATCCACCTCCACCAAATGCAATATTTAAGTTCTCAATAAACCAATACCAAGTTTTACCACTCTCAGTCTCTACAATAGCAAAAGCAATTGTGAATAACCCATTATTTCCAGCTAAAGTATTAGAATATAAAAGCACAGCAAGATACTTGACCTAAGGTGACATCCATCTAAGTCAGTAAAATCTTACGACTGACTTTTTGAATCCCTAAATACATGCTTTAAAGCTCACAAATAACCTCTAAAAAGCCTTATCACTATCTTCTAACTCCTCAATAATATGACTCCAGGGATTTCTATTCTTCAATTCAGCTATGAGTGCTGGTACTAAGTCATAGTTTTTTGCAATATTTCCAAAAATCAACTCTATTGCTTTTACCTACCCCTCCGTGCCTTGTCATAAGTTATATCCAGTTGATACTTCTGCCCTATTAGCCTCATTATTTTCTTTGGATTAATATTTGAATTAACTTGCACATATGTTTCTATATTCTTTTCAATTCAATTTGAAATAGCATGAAAATTACCACATTTGTTAACTCTTTACCAAGTGTGAATAGGGACCAACTTCTTCACTTCCATTGTAGCCTTATTATCATTCGATCTATATGATCTAAAGTACCACGGGCAACCTTCTGTAACACATTTTGCAGTTACTCGTTCACTATCATTCTTTGTAAACCTGAAGTTAAAATTCTTCCTTATACTGTGTTATTGAAGACAGACTCCTACATCCATAACGTTGCTGAATTTTCTACCAACATATAGCTCTGGATCATCAAAATCATAATCATGTACAGGATCTTCTTGGCCTCCACTAATATTCTCTTCATCTAATTCCATGTCATCTTCTTCATTGCACTCTAAAGAATAATAATTGTCACAAGAATAACAATCATCGGCGTCATCTTTGGCTTCCTCCTTATTCTCAACTATAGTAATACCTTCAGGTTCATGTGTTTCCTCCTCCAATGATACACCTAGAGCATTTGCATTCAGCACCTCATGATCTTGTGTAACCTTAAAATCATTGAAAATTGGTATCTCTTCATATACTATAGAATAGTCTTCATTTGCTATAGGACGTTCACCTGGTGCTTGTAGATTCCATGTACTATTTCCTGCTAAATGTTTCTAACCTGCGCCTGCATCATCAACATCTTCTTCATCACTTATTAAGGCTCCATCTTCCTGAAAATTCACATACATATCATCTTGGTCCACTGGATAATCATGGTCATCATCTGATGATGAGACTTCCAAGTATGTAACTTGCTTGGACTTATTAGAAGCTCCTCTTAGCACCCTTTTAATTTGTCCTTTCCTCCATGTATTCAATTGGTATGCTCTTGAAGGTAGCTGACTCCTCTGTAGTTAAGAACATCTAAACCTTCTTACTACTTATTCTTTCTGCAATTACCTCCATATAGTCTGTATTACTGTTGTAACATCCTGATTTTTATAATCTTGATCTGATATTCTAATCCTTGGTTAATAAAATTATACATAATTATCTGAGGTGATGATTGAATAATCTTATGTACGAAAAATGGATTTTTAGAAATTTTGTGGGAAATTTTGGAGTGAGATTTAATATTGATAATTGCAAATACATGTGTGTATATAAGTATGTGGGTAATTGGATCATCATTCATAAATAAATAATTATATACTAAATACATGCCTACATATACAATTTCTTGCATACCAAATATAAGCATATTAAATCGAATGGGAAAGCGAGGTGGCATGATTTTGTGAAGTATTGGAATTGTGTGATGAGGCGGCTTCACTAGATTAATCCCCACAATAACTTAAATAATGGGGAAATGAGAAATAGTCATCATTCTCACCAACTCCCTCTCTCTTTTCATTCTTTCCCAATTTCTCCGCCTCTCTCCCTCTTTATCTCTTTGATGTGGCCGACGGCAGCCTTTACCCCCTTAACCCTCTTCATAAGTCTACAAAACTGCATTTTTATATCGTATTTTCCTACTGATTATGATAAAAATAACACTTCTCACTTTAGTTTTGGTCTATTTGCAGATAATCAAAAGTTCAAGAGCATAGGGGTAATAAGAGCTTAATTATACTGATTTTGGGTAATTAATCTAGATCTCTTAGAGGCCAAGCTAGAGAGCTTCTAGAAGATGCATTGGATCCCGTATTTGAAGACGTATCTGGATTAATATACGTTCAAATATTACAAAATCAGATATATACAGAAGGTGCTAAAAGCTAGACGAACCATGTGATCAAAATTGAGGGCAATCAGTCCTAATTTTACCATAGAAATAACGTGGAAGCGCAGCATTTTTTTTTTTAACGAGTGGCTTCGTCTCGCCTTCCAGATCCTTCCTATGCCTATAAATACTACATTTATGGACATGAGACGAGGGATGGAGAGCAATATGTAGAATTTCTCTCTTTTAGTCTAGTGTAGAATAGGTGTTCTTTTTCTTTCTTTTGTATTTTCATTTTCTTTTAGATTCATGTATTAGGGCAAAGAGATTCAGAGAGAGAAAGAGAGATTGATGTAATAGATGATGACAATCTATATAATCTTCCTCCTTTCTTCAATGGTTTCTTCTCTAACCTCTAGCAAGACTAGCTAATTTTTATTTCATGGCAATCTAACTACTAACTACTAACTAGCTATCCTCTCTTTGATAATTCACATAAATCTAATAGCATTTACAAGGCCTTGCTCTTGCAAGAGCCATTAATGGCTCATGATGATGGATTCTAACATCTAACTTGCTAACTTACGAAACAATCTAACTCTCTCTTATTTCATGCTTTCGTCTAATGGTTTTGATGATCTAAGATATGTATTCATTTGCTCTTGATGCAAGTTTTGTATGTGAAAAATCATCTTATGTGTCATACTTTGTATTGCTTCTTGAAGCCAAGGACTAGTGATGGTTAAGGATCCATGTGAGGCAACTATCACTAAGAGGTTAGTATGATTAGTGGAGCATTTAGTAGTTAGTTGCTATAAATATTCTTCTCTTTTATTTTATTTTCAAACCTTTTCTTCAACATAAAAATACCATTTTTATTTCATGTTATTTTTATCTCCTATTTCTTCTACTTCTTCTTTTCTTTTATTTTGTTTTTAAAACCATTTTCCAAAACCTTTTCTTATTTCATTTTCTTTTATCATTTTTCTATTTTCTTGTTTGCTTTCACAAATTCACAACCACTTCTTATTTGTTTTTCACATCGCCGTTTTCATAATCTTCTCACTTATCACTTCTGAATTTATTTTTTTGTTCTTTTTCTCATTCTTTAATAAAGAAGAACTTGTTAACAGCGATGTGAATAAGAATTGTTAATACTTCTATCGCCTCCCGTCCCTGTGAATTTGACCCATTGAGCCAATGTTATACTGAAGTGTCGAGGGAACATTAGCACACATACATAATTATACTGATTTAAAAATGCACATTTTCAAATGCTAGTTTTTCACATCGATCAAAATTTTGGCGTCATTACCGGGGATGAGAATGGTTTAAACTTACATTTTTGTTAGCATTTTCTTCTCTGTTTTGGTGTGCAGGTCAATTTTTATAGGAACTTAATATTGCAGAACACCCATCAGTATTGTAGCTCCCTGCCTTGAAAGCAGGGACCTAACTTCTACAAAAAAGCCTCACAAACGCGACATCTTTGTGGCACATTTGTATCTTGTCTTGCTGGGATGTGCCTATTGTAATAGCTAGTGGATCTGTACTATTAGTTTTCCTGCTTTGATTGCCTGAACACTGCAATAAATTAAAGAACTAAAATATGGTATTTTGACGTTTTTAAAACGGTTTAGATAGTTGCATTTAGGCATGTGTCAATTTCAATTCTAATATACTGTATTTTGTTCTGTTATTGTGATCTGAACTGAGGTGTACATATAGCATTGTATATAGCATAAGATAAACACATAGATGATTTACTCGCTTTGTGTTATATTCTTATCTATATTGCACACTTGCACGAATTAAAATTAATGGCAAAACCCAATACAAGATAAGGTGGGAAAGTCATTACCCTTCTTTAACCCAAAAACCACCTGCCCACTCACAAAACCCAAACCCTAATCTAAAAATTAATAGACGTTGGCCTCTAGGAACATCTCAGACTGATTAAGAGATTGACCGAGGGTGAAACTTATTTAAATCATACTCTTGTAAAATCGGTGTCTAAGGTTGGGGATTAAGAGGTTACACGTCGAAGATACCATGGTTTGGCGTAATTAAGACCCGTTTCTTACGCACGGATACCTCCCATCGTATTTTGACCCTACCTAGCCGATTTGCTTGTGGTCGGATTCATACAATAACTTTTCCTCGGCAATCGACCAGTTAGGAGTCGTCTAGGTCTAGGTTAACCCTAGTATAGGTTTGGTTGTGATTTTTTTCTTTCTTTTTGTTTGTTGTTAGCTTTTTCTTTTTTGTTTGTGTTTGTTTGTAATATGGAATTCAACAACAACAATTCTTTCAATCCTAATATGAATTCATACTTCACATTGACCCCAATTGATTTGGATAATTCTAACTCGGCTTTTTGCACTATGAACCAACCAAATACACCGGGTTGGATTTATCCGAATCAATACAACCCGTACCCCCAACCTTATGACCATAATTTGCAAAATAATTTTCACTCTTCACAGAGTCAATTGAGATTCACCTCCCCCGAGTTAAATTTTCAACCACCTTGCCCATAATTTTCACAATATTCATTCTCTAATTTTGCTTCCTATACTCCTTTTCTAGAACCACTAATTGAAGAAAAATTTTAGTTAGAAAATAGTATAAAAGCCAACATGCAAAGGCCGAGCGACAATTTCAGAAAATGTTGGCCTCCCCAATTCTACAATATTACCAAGATTCATACTCATTATTTTTAGTTCAAAATAGAAAATCATTAATCCTAGAAATGAGTATGCGTAAGTCCAAGCAACAATCACAAAATCTAATGGACTCACCATTTCACAAAAATTTTCAAAACCAACCTCATACCCATCTTTTCATGCCCAATTGCAATAAAACTATGAACCAATCGACTATGAAAAGCTAGTTGAAGCCATGACTCAGGTTCAAATCGCTCATAATCATGACATAGATATAATGGTCAAAACTCTCCATTCTCATCCCTTGACCATTCCTAATATCACTAACCATTCTGTTAGAGCCAAAGAATCATGTTGTTTTGGAAACTAAGATTCAATTTCAGCACACTCATTTGAACTTGACCAAAATCAAAATTTTGAGAACCATATTGATATTTTGGCAAGCTATCCCTTTCCTGAGATTGAACTTGAGAATGAATGTGATCCTAAATCTCAACTTGGTAATTCAATTTTACTTACTAATTCAATAATGATTTTGGTGTCTTCACCTGATTGCATTTCTTTTCCAAAGTCAGTATTAGATCTTGTGCCTGACCATTGTGAAATTCAATCACCAATCTTTTATGATCATCATATTGAACTTAACCAATTTCATACTTTTGAAAGTCCCATTGACAAATTGGTAAGTTTTTATTTTTATGAAATTGAATTCAGACAAGAATGCGACTTCAATCCTCAAATTTATGAACCAGTTCAAATTTATGAGTCAATATTGACTCCTGTTTTGCTACCTAATTTAAGCAACATTTTAGAATCAGTTGTAATTCACATACCTGTCATTCCTGAACTTGAATAACCAATCTTAAGAAGTCACATTCCGTGGTGAGAAAATGAATGTAGACAAGAATTTCAATTTATTGATTTGGACTCACTTCCTTAACAAATTTTGACTCCAGAACCTTCACTTCACTTCAGTCAATTTTCTGAGCCAATCTTAGTTCGTGTACTTCCTGAGTCCAAATCAGACATTCCATCTTTTCATACTCCATTCTGGGACAAAGGTGTTAAAAATAATGACTCTGAAATTATTTTAAAATTTTAGAAATTAGATGGGGTAAAATTCATTGTAAAAAACATTCATATATACATTATTTTAGTGGGTTGTATTATAGAGGTCATTGGTGGGTTCCTCCAAACTCAACACAAATTAGATTTGGCCGCATTTCGAGGACCAATCAGACCACCACCGGAACAACCACCTTGAAATGAATTTTCTTCTCTCTCTATTTGTTTCATACATACATATATTCACGATGCATTAGGACGATGCATGAGATAAGTGTAGAGGAGGATTACTAACATAGAGTTTTAGATTTTCTTTATTTTTTATTTTTAGGATATTCTTAGATTTTCTTTATTTTTAGGATATTCTTAAAATTTTCCTTTTGTATAGGATTTTTCCCTTTCTTTAAAAACTTTTTGAAATAAGAAACATAGTTTTAATCTATTTTAAAAAAAATTAAGATGATCTTAGAAACTAAAGAAGCCTTAAATTATGACATTTTAAAGCTAGTCTAAATAATGGATCTTATTTAAGATTATAGGCTAAGTAAGATAAATTGGAAAGGTAATTTTATCTTGAATTTTTTGCCTTAGATGGTATGCACTGCACACTTACACATTTTTGGGATGAAAATAAAGACCTAAAATGTCATAAAGCAAAAATAAATAAAAAGAGAAAAATATATGGTATACATGAATAAAAAATCACTTTTTAAAGCTGGATAACTATGCCTCAAGAAGCATGATTATTCACGCCTAACGGTGGCCTTAAAAAATAAATAATCCCCTTTAGTTTTGTGGCCTTATTTACTTGAGTCCTTAAACCGATGGATGTTTTCTCATCTGATGCCTCAAGACCATCTGGTTTGAGAGTCATCAGTTAAAGATTCACCACCCGGGTAAACTAGAAAGCCTAAGAAAACTAAGAGAAGAAAAAAATAAATATATATATATATATATATATATATATATATATATATATATATATATATATATATATATATATATATATATATATATATATATATATATATATATATATATATATATATATATATATATATATATATATCTTGATGGTTAGAGTTGAAATTCCAGAAATCTTCACTATTACAAAGTGCATATTATCTAGGTTTTATGAAGGATAAAATATTCCATCCAATTTTGAATTTTTACATTAATTGAAGACAAGATTTTGCATATATCTAGGTTTAAGGAAGAATAATTTTTGATAGACTTATGATCTTAGATCGCTTAAATTTTTATAAAAGTATTTTGAAAACTTGTCTCTCTTTCAAGATGCAATTTCAAAACACTAACTTTTGTTTTCTTTCTTCATGAATTTTGCGAGTGTAATCCGCTAAAAACCTTCAGGAGATAAAACTCCTCCTCTAGGGGTAACCTAGAGATTTAACGGCTTGTTACACAGGCTCAGTGCAATCACATCACCTATGAAAGTGGTGTAATAACATTCTTAGTTTAGTTTTTTTTTCTTGTTTGGCTCGGGACGAGCAAAAGATAAGTGTGGGGATGTGATTAGTCTACAAAGCTGCACTTTTATATCGCATTTTCCTACTGATTTATGATAAAAATAACACTTCTCACCCGTGTTTTACTCTATTTTGTAGATAATCAAATGTTTAAGGGCGTAAGGGTAATAAGAGCTTAATTATATCCATTTTGGGTAATTAATTCGGATTTCTTAGCGGCCAAGCTAGATAGCTTCTAGAAGATGTATTGGATCCCGTATTTGAAGATGTATCTAGAAAAATACATGTTCAAATATTGCTAAACCAGATACATATAGAACATGCTAGAAACCAGACGAACCATGTGACCAAAATTGAGGGCAATCAGCTCTAATTTTGCTGCGAAAATGTCATGGAAACGCGGCATTTTTGTGGGCTCATGCGTCGATTTTCGACGCGTGGCTTCGTCTTGCCTTTCATATCCTTCCAATGCCTATAAATACTGTATTTATGAACCTGAGACGAGGGGATGGAAAGCAGTAGCTAGAATTTCTCTCTTTTAATGTAGTGTAGTGTAGGTGTTCTTCTTCTTTCTTTTGTATTTTCATTTTTTTTAGATTCATGTATCATGGCAGAGAGATTGATCTAATAGATGATGACAATCTATGTAATCTTCCTTCTTCTTCAATGGTTTCTTCTCTAATCTCTAACATGACTAGCTAACTTTTATTTCATGGCAATCTAACTACTAACCACTAACTAGCTAACATCTCATTGATAATCCACATGAATCTAATAGCATCTACAAAGTCTTGCTCTTACAAGAGCCATTGATGACTCATGATGATGAATTCTAACATCTAACTTGCTAACTTCCTAACCAAGCTAACTCTCTCTTATTTCATGCTTGCTTCTAATGGTTTTGATGATCTAAGATTTGTATTAGCTTGCTCTTGATGCAAGTTTTGTATGTACGGAACCATCTTATGTGCCATACTTTGTATTACTTCTTGAAGCCAAGGACTAGTGATGGCCAAGGAACCATATGAGGCAACTATTACTAAGAGATTATCATGATTAGTGGAGTTTTTAGTAGTTAGTTGCCATGAATTTTATTCTCTTTTTATTTTATTTTCAAACCTTTTCTTTAACATAAAAATACCATTTTTATTTCATGTAGTTTTCATCTCCTATTTCTTCTACTTCTTCTTTTTTTATTTGTTTTTAAAACCATTTTCCATAACCTCTTCTTATTTCATTTTCTTTTATCATTTTTCTATTTTCTTATTTGCTTCCACAAATTCATAACCACCTCTTATTTGTTTTTCACATAGTCGTTTTCATAATCTTCTTATCTATCAATTCTGGATTTCTTTTCTTGTACTTTTCTTATTCTTTAACAAAGAAGAACTTATTAACATGCGACGTGAATAAGAACTGTTAATTCTTTTATCGTCTCCCGTCCCTGTGGATTCAACTCGTTGAACCAATGCTATAACGGAAGTATTGAGGGAATATTAGCATACATAGATAATTATACTGATTACAAAATGCACGTTTTTAAGTGCTAGTTTTCCACATCGATCACCTCTCCCTCTTGATTTCAGTCTCTCTCCCCCCTCTCAATTTCTCTCCTTCCTACTCTCTTCCTCCCCATCTCTCTCGTTGGATTGGGCGGCGGCAGCAGCAACTGCAGCAAGCGCAAGGGTCAGGCAATGCGCAGGGTGCTAGGCAGCAGACGACATCGACGAGATGGTGAAAGAGACTTTTCCTTGATTCGAGTTTATTTTTGAATTCAAATTCATAAAAAATTCATGAGCATGATTAAGTTATGCTTTAGCTCCCATAACCAAATTTTGTGTTGGTTTGAGACTCTTGAAAACCATCGAATTTATTGTGAGGGAACTATTCTCCTTTTTGTGATTTATTTTCTTCAATTAAATTTTCCTATCAAAGTTTGGTCTTCATTAATTGAGTGAGAGAAGTTATAGATCACTCAACTTGGGGTTGTGCTTGTGTTTGATGAATATAATTCTTGGCTAACCCATGTGAAACTTGGTAATCTTTGACTCATGTATATATAAACTATTTTAGAGAAAAGCTTAAAGTAATTGATGAAATTGTATATTAATAGAATATACTGATATATGTAAGCTAGTATTGACTATTTGTTGAGTGTAGGTTGGATATTTTATATTCTTAATTGACAATTGATTCATCGGTAAGAGTAAGGCAAAATGAATGATGATATTACATAAGCTTAAAGTATGTAGGTTTATGTCCTCTCATTCAGGGTTCATATACAATTTTTCGTATCTCAATTACAAGAAAATCGTGTGGCATCTTAATCTAAATCTAGTAAACTTAATTGGTTCTGATCTTGAATTAGGTTTTTTTATTATATTACTGATTCATACCAGTAATAGGGTTTCAATCAATTAGTGGTATGAGAACTTCTCAAGATTTTCTTTAATTAACTTTTTTCGAGCTACTTCTGTTATAAGTTTGTGTCCAATAAATATTCTCACATAGTAAGATAGGATCAAGTTGTGAGTGTGAAGTTCTTAATCTTATAGCATGCTAAAAGTTCACTTACCCACTCAAGATGTCATGTATTATAGTACATAGATGAACATACGATAGGGCATTCACAAATTGAGACTTAATATTTATTCAAGTTAGGAACTCTTGACTACTAAGAGAGCAATATGTTCTTGATAGGATAGATTAAACATTGATGTTTAGTAAAGCACTCAGTTTTTTGTGAATACAGGAAATGAGTAAAGAGAACATAACATAATGAAGAGAAATTTAGTAAATAACCACCTGAGGAGTATAAGTATTATAAGTAAAACTGGCACCTAGGGACCTTTGAATCAGGAATAGTTAATCCTTTCTCATAAGTTCAAACAATTAACCGTAAATGCATTCTTGGAGTTCTTCCGCATGATGTCTGGATAGAGTGTATGTGTGTGTATTCAGGAAGGAAATGTTGACGTAGAATTAAGTGCACTTCATCCTTATTATGTTTTTCAGTAGATTATATAGCTTATAGGATGATGATTTTGACATGTTACTTTGTTTAAAGTGCCCCCTTATTTTGTAAATCATTTCATTTTATTGTTGATAAAATATGATGGTTTTTACTGATAGCATTGGGATAGTAGAATAGATCTTTTGATAATTACATGTGCATTAAAGACTTATTAAGGGAAACTTTTCAAAAATAAATCAAGTGCACTGCCCAAGAATGTCACTGGTACTTAGCTGGGGTAACTGAGAAATTGCATTATCTTAAAATATTGGTGTAAATGCAGTCGTAGTAGAGCCCATATCTTCCTTTAATGATCATATGAGAGACTTTACTGATACACCGGTAATTCTAATGGTCGAAGTTCATCACTAATTGGACACAAAGAAAAAATCATTCCACTCTGGAGTATCCATAATTAAACTGGAATTTCATATTATTTTTGGACACTTCAGAGTTGTAAATTAATTTGTCAAAATGCTCGTCATGATGTCAGATTGATATGAGATCACCTTTATCAATTATAATGGATAATAAGCTAAATTGGCGATGAAATATGAAACTGGAATTAAATTGGGAAGTTAGCTAATTAATATACACTTCAGATAATAATTAGCTAATTTAATGATTAATTGTGAAATTATTAGTCATAGAATCAGAAATTCTGAAACTAATAATTATGGAATTGAAAAATAAGGTTGAAAACGAACAGAGTGAAAGTAATTGGTCAATAAATGATTAATCTAATGAATAATTATAATATCAGAATCTCTAGTTGAAAAATGCCCTATGATGTAATTAGTTCATAAATCAAGAAATTGAAAGTACCCGTTTGGTCTTGCTAACTATATCTTCAACTTGACACTGATGTTAGTTGATGAATTCATCATTACTATGAAGTCACTTAAAATTAAATAATGATAATGGTAATATCTCTCAGTCTACTCAAATAAAACTTATCCTGTAATCAAGATTGAGTATTTAATTATGATATTTAAGGCAACATTGACTAATATTAGATGAAGTATATGTATAATTGATGTTATGAGTAAAATTGTAAAGTATGCACCAGTAAATAAATTAAATCCTAATTCAGCTAAATGCAAAGAATAATTAGAAGGATGAGCTTACTAGAGCTATTCAGGATGAGATACCGTGGTGTATATTATTTGCTGATGATATTGTTCTAGTCGATGTGACGAGAGCTGGGGTAAATGCTAAATTGGAGTTATAGAGGCAAACTCTAGAATCTCAAGGTTTTAGATTAATTAGTGCCAAAACAGAGTATGTGGAGTGTAAATTCAGTAAACAGAGAATTCGAGATTATAGTATTGTGACATTAGATGGATAAAAAATATCGATGAGCAGTCATTTTAACTACTTGGGTTCTATTATCTAAAAGGATTGGGAGATCGATAGTGATGTCAACCATAGGATCCAAGTCGGCTGGTTGAAATGAAGAAGCATAACAGGAGTTTTATATGATCATAACATTCCGTTATGGCTGAAGAAAAAGTTTTATTGGACTACTATTAGGCCAGCTTTGTGATATGGCATAGAATGTTGGACTATAAAGTGATATCATGCTCAGAAGATGAGTGTAGCAGACATGCGCATGCTTCGTTGGATGTGTGATAACACGCTGAGAGATAAGGTGAAAAATGTGAATATTTATACTAAGATAGGTGTAGCCTCTATAGAAGAGAAGATGAGAGAAAATCGCCTACGATGATTTGGTCATGTGTGATGTAGACCTACAGATGCGCCAGTCTGGCGAGTAAAGCGTATCAATTTAGGACAAGTTAAAAGAGAGCAGGGAGATTGAAAAAACATAGATGGAGGTAATATGACAAGAAATAGAAGCTAAAGGTTAGTGAAGGCATATTGCTCGACAGGAATGCGTGGAGAAAGCTGATCCATGTGCCCGATCTGACGTAATTATCTTTTGGTTCATGTAGCCTACCCTGAATACTTGGGACAGATGGCTTAGTTGCTATTGTTCTTGATAAAGAATAATTAGAATCTGACATGGACTTGATTTTAAACTAATAGACTACTAAAACTATTATATGATAATTATGTATATACAAGTGGATAGTTAAATTGGGTGTTTGAAGTAAACTACGATAAACATCAAGCACGTTAAGACTCCGAATAAAAAAATTAAAATTCGTCAAATACGATAATCAAAATATCGAATATATAAAATGAAAATTTATCTAACTACAAGACTTAATTGTATGAACAAAGAATATATGTGTTAGAGATGTAGATAATTGTTGGATGAATTGTTGAATGATTGATATTATGCATGCATCATGACTATTGCATATGGATGTTACTTAAGTGGGACTTGTGTATGTGTGTGTGTGTGTGTGTGTGTGTGTGTGTGTGTGTGTGTGTGTGTAAATGAGTGTGTGGATTTGATATTCAGTTAAGACAACGTAGAGTTTGTTAATGGCAATCTATTCGTAGACTATTGCTAATTACACTCAATTTATGATATAAGTAACATGATCCAAAAAGTTGGATATTAATAACGTAAATGAGAACTCGACCTATATAAATGAGGTGAGTAGTTCACTACAGTGTTAACTTCTAACTTATATATGCATATAGACACACGCACACATACACACACACACATATAGTAAACAACACGCATTTCTTTAGAAATGGAATTGATGAGCCGGAAGCTAACTATAGTAACTGATCGATATCTCATATTGTTGATAAATTAGTTGTTATCTGTACGTATGCGTATATATGTTGATTGCATTCATGTATATTGGAGGAACGCGTCGAGCGAGAGACAATATGAGGGGGAAGATGATGCTATAGTTATACATACATACATACATATATATGCACACACACATTGGTGGAAGGGGCCGAGCGAGAGCCGACAGGAGGGGAAAGATGGTATTAATATTATACTTATATATATATATATATATATATATATATATATATATATATATATATATATATATATATATATTTGAGGAAGGGGCTGAGCGGGGGCCGGTAGGAGGGAAAAAACGGAGAATCTCACACTTCATTTGTGGTTTGTATACGCATATGAATAATATATGATGTGTATCTTATTAAGTATGATATGTGAATGTTATAAAGTGTAATATGATTATGTGACATACAAGTACGTTTTATAATATCTGTATTGATTGGATGAATAAACTACACTTATGAAATTATGATTGTGATTGGTGTACCTTGTCTATGGTATATGAGATACGTATGTGATACGTGTTATATATATAAGTTATCAAGCTCACTCCCTCTCAATTCCATATTTTTCAGGTCGTGACGAGTCCGAAGGCCCGGCTTAAGGCTGGGGTGTTTTGTTGGAAATTTAAATTTAAAGTAAATGTATTACAGATGTAATTATATATTATTATTTATAAAGCCTCTTATTGTATATGTTCATAACCTTATTGGATATGTTTACTTGTAACATGTATTAGATTTGTGAGATGAATTTATATAGAGATGAGTTAGTTTGTGATGTTCATGATAACTCGATTCATTAATAGTTCTACATTATATTGTGGATGCTGACAGGGGTACTCTCGAGCGTATATTATTGTGTTTTCATATAAATAGACGATGTTAAGCTGAAATTATGAATTTGGTATGCATATAATTGAGGTTATGGGATGATACTATATAATAGTTGAATTCTAGTAATAAGATTTTTATTTGATTATAACTAGGCTGATGTTGGCCGAAATTGTATATGTATATATTTTGTATATTAGGACAGAGCAGTATATACAGAGGGATATTGCTGAAATTTTAAGAATTTGAATATGATCAGGATAATCTGTCCATTAATAAGAGTTATTATGTTAATTGAGGATGTTAGAAACTGGGACTGTTACACCTATTAATATATTCAAATTTTCTTGGATTGGTATTTGGAATGATGTAACTCAGATTCATGATCAGACCCCGAACTCATGGACAAAATCTGCAATCCTCTGATCAATTTCCTTCAAAAATGTATTATTGGTCTCTACTCTGATTTTTTTTTTACCTGTCACGTTCAAATATTTTTCTTCCTATCTTTGGAGTAACCGTCTAATAACCACCATACTTCAACATGATCTTAATTGTGTTTTCACCAGACATCCTATTCTCATTTAAAAAAATCAATATATTGTGTTAGTTAGGCAAGTCAATATATTATATTAGCAACAAAAAATTTAACTCTTAGTATAAATGAACTATCATGTTCTTAACTGAGTAAAAGGTATAAAAAACTATAAAGTATTGCCAGGAATTAAAAAAGGAAAGGTATAAAAAGTAATGACAATTTTGATTGTTATAGAGTTACATAGAAAATCGTGTAAGCATTATGATTTAAGAAAATAATAAAAAGTTATGTTTTTTTTATTTGAAAAACTTGTCCAAGTTTTCACATCTTAAATAGACACAACAAACAAACAAAAAAAATTCTATAACCATCTTAGCAACATATCTTTATATAATAGAAACAATTGCTATAGATACATGGTTGTCTTAAGAAACTATATATATAAATATGGGATAAGTAACAATAGTCTGATAGTTAGAACAATCAAAAGGGTGAATACATATAGTCAGTAGAAGCACAATCGGAACATCAAATTATTATTTCACAAAAGAAGCGAGTTCTTTAGTGATTAAAATATGTCTATGAATAGAAATTCTAGCAATTGATAACATTTAGTACTTTGAAAAATGCCATATGTAAATTGTGAAGTTGCATTACAATTTCATCACTCTCTAAAAATTGTCTTCATCATGTCATTTTTATGCGAGAACTCCAAAACTTTTTTGAATTTGCATGTGGACTAGAAAATTATGTAAGAACTCCAATATAATGTATATACTCTATTAGGATTCAGATGACATATCAAAAGTACAAAAAAAAATTTTATAACCATTCTAGCAACATACCTTTATGTAATAGAATACTAATGTTATAGATAAAAGATTGTCTTATGAAACTGCATATGTAAACATGGGATGAGTAACAATAGTCATTGATAGTTAGAACAATCAAAAGGATGAATACATATAGCCAATAAGAGCACAGGTTGGACATCAAATTATTATTTACAAAAGAAGTGATTTCTTTAGTGATTAAAATATGTCTATGAATAGCAATTCTAGCAGCTAATATCATTTAATATTATGAAATTCCATATGTAAATCGTTAAGTTGCATTACAATTTCATCAATCCCCTAAAATTGTATTTATAATGTCGTTGTTATGCAAGAGCTCCAATAACTTTTTCGAATTTGCATATGGACTAGAAAATTATGTAAAAACGCAATACAATGAATATACTCTATTAGGATTCATGATGCCTAGATCTAAAGTACACCAAAAAAATATCTATAAAAAGAACCTTAAATGAGTTAAATTTATTAGTTCAGGAAAGAAATGTGTGCCTTTTCTCCTAAAATTAGGATCTTTTTTTAATTAGCCAGGAAATTTGATTAAAAACATTAAATCAAGTATTAAATCATGAGATATGTGATGGGAGATCTATAGTCTGAGAGAAAGATAGAAAACTCTAAAAAGATTATAAAAATTCGGATTTACTTTTTTGATTACATTGCGAGCCATAAAACCTAAAGAATATTAGGATTTTTAACAAGTTAGGATTACCTTCAAGTTAGGATTTGTATGCCCTCTCTATCCCCTTACTCTATTTCACTCGTAGCCAAGTAAATCAATGGCATCGTTGTCGTTTAGATTCGAAACTTCATCTTTGCCTGAAACATCGTTGATGTCAGGATCATTGTCAATCATCACCGCCAGTAATATTGCATCTTCGTCGGGGTAAAAGCAGCACTTGAAAACGTGTATTTTGAAGTCAATATAAAAGTATGTGCTAATATTTCCTCGATACTTCCATTATAGCATTGGCTCAACGGATCGAATCCACAGGGATAGGAGGCGATAGAAGCATTAACAGTTTATATTCACGTCGGTTATTAACAAGTTCTTTTTTGTTAAAGAATGAGAAAAAGAAAAAGAAAAAAAATTCAGAAGTGATAGGTGAGAAGGCGATGAAAACGCGATGTGAAAACAATGGAGGAATGGTTATGAATTGGTAAAGCAAAAGAAGAAAAAAGAAATGAAATGAAAAGTGAAGTGATTTAAGAAAATGGATTTTAAAACAAAATAGAAAAGAAAGTGAAACTTGTTGTGAAGAAGATGAAAACAAATAAGAACCAAGAAGGCAGTGAAAACATCGATAGAAAAATGATAAAAGGATTTTGAAATTGATTTTTAAAACAAAGTAAAAAGAAAGATGAAAACTATGAAAGAAAACTCATGGCTGCTAACTACTAATTCTCCACTAACCATACTAATCTCTTAGTGATGTTACCTCACATGGATCCTTGGTTATCACTAATCCTTAACTTTAAGAGACGATACAAAGTATGGCTCATAAGATTGTTCTTCCACATTCAAACACATCCATTCTACATAATCAAAATGCAAGCCACTATTAGATCATCAAAATCGGTTAGAGATGAGCATGAAATAAAGAAGACATTATAAGTTAGCTTGTTAGTGGGTTAGATGTTAGAATGTTAGAATCCATCATCATGAGCCATCATGGCTCTTGCAAGAACAAGGCCTTGTAGATGCTATTAGATTCATATGGATTATAAAGTAAGTGGTTAGCTAGTTAGTGGTTAGTAGTTAGATTATCATGAGAAGAAAAACTAGTTAAGCATCATGCAGAAGATGGAGGAGATTACAATGGAGAAGAAAGGAGACAAATTATATAGATTGTCACCATCTATTACATCAATCTCTCTCTTTTTCTCTCTGAATCTCTTTGCCCTAATACATGAATCTAAAACAAATAAAAATACAAAAAAAAAAGAGAAGAAGAGCTACACTAACCTACACTAAAAGAGAGAAAACCCTAGCCTACAGCTCCCCGTTCTCGTTTCTGGTCCAAAACTGCAGCATGTATAGGCAAAAGAAGCGTCTTGAAGGTGAGATGAGGCCACGCGTCAAAGATCGACGTGTGGCCCATTATAGGGCGATGGAAACACGACTTTTGCCACATTTTTATTGCAATACAAGGGACTTAAGTTCCTAGTTTTTGTCCATGGGTTCGTCCAGTTGCGAGGAACTCCTAATTATATTTGGTTTTTGGTGAATTGGATCGGGGTTTCTTCAGATTCGTTCCCAATTTATGGATCCAATATTTTTTCTACAAGCTCTCTAGCTTGGCCTCCAAGTAATGAGATTTAATTACCCAAAAATTGGGTTTAATTAAGCTCTTATTCTGACTTTGCCCTTAAACTCTTGATTATCTGCAAAATTGATCAAAACTCGAGTGAAAAGCGTCATTTTATTCATAAATTGGTAATAAAATGTGATATAATAATGCAGAATTATAGACGAATCACATTGGTCTCCTTCATGATTCGTTGCGATTGTGCCTTTAATCCAATGAGGGAAAGGGCGCAAGATGAGCAACCGTCATTATGTTAGTTCTTCTATTTGTTTAACTAATGCTGAAGGATAAATTAGTAATTCTCCAATCAAGTTAACTTTTAACAATAGTAAAGTGGAAGGAATAGACGGATTTGTTAATGGTTGGGCTCTTATTGAGTGTGTCATTGATTGCACACATTTATTGCATTATTCTTTATTACTTCCACATTTATCATGTAATAAATTTGCTAAATTTCTTATCTTAAATGTCTATTTTGCAGAAGATAATCATGAGGAGAAAGAGGATAAAATCAAATAAATATCAGTTAAATTTAGATTTAACTAGAACTATTTGGTTAGAGGAGGATGATCCCAAATCTAATTGGTTGAATTCATTTTTTGATGAATCAGGTGGTTAAAGCTAAAGATCAACCGAGAATAACGTCAAATACAGAGTCCAAATCCAAAGAGATAAATGGATATAGAGATTATCAATGGATGAGATGAAGCAATTCTGACTGGATATATTTAGTATTTGAATCATAACTTTCTCTACAAGAACTCAAATCTAATAATTCAAGATGATCCAAAAAGAGGACTTAAAGGGATATAACTCTTAAGTTGATCATTATTTCTAATTCTGTCATTTGATAAGTTATATTTAGCAATCAATACGCCTATAAGCTGCAGATCAGAACTGAATATCCATTTCAAATCAAGTTTGGAGATAAGAGAAGGATTCAAATTTATAAATAGCCAGCTTCCCTTATCTTCACACTCCTCTACCCTCCACTCTCTATATTCCTATCCATATACTGCAATCTCAAAGACAAAAGAGGAAAGGACCAAGTAGAGAGCATAACTTAGGCTAATTTGTAGTTTATAACTTAGGTTTTTAGTTTCTTTTATGTAATTTCGTTTTATTTATATAACTGAGAGGAGAGGAGACTTTCATGGAGGAATGAGAACAAGCTTGTACTAAAGGTGACACCGTGTAAGTGATCTTTTCTTTCATTATTATTTGAATCGAATTAAGGTTTCCTTTTCTTTCTATTTTTATTTTTGTTCGCTTCCTTCTTTTATGTTTGTGGATCCAAATGAAACCGATAGCCTCAAAGTTGCCTTATCCTTGCAAGTGTCGTTGATGGCTTATGGTGATGGATATCCATTTCTATAGTAGTATAGCTCGCCCCTTCATTTTATAGTGTAAATTGGGAATCGGGAAGATCTCATCAGCCATGCTTCGCTCGCCTTCAAGTAAAGGTACATCGTCGATACGGGTAAAAGGTAAGCAGGCGCCAAAGAAGTAAATATGTTTTTTTAGGTTTTAGTTTTTCTTTCTTTTCTTGTAACTTTTAGTGTAGATCACTAACACCATAATCACCCAAATCTCTTTCACTCTTTCAATTTCTTTGTTCATATCACTTCTATTTTCTCCATCTTCTCTATCGATCACTTTATTCCTATATTTAATTATAACTCTTTTTCATTTTCCTTTTAAAAAAACTAAAAGAAGATCTTTAACCATTCTTTGTAACATAAAAAAGAACTTAATAAAAAGCTTCCATCACTAGTCCCTCCTTGTGGATCACGACCCGCATAGCCACTTGCTATCGCGGTAGTATTGAGTACTTGCACATCTTTATTTTAATGTTCTAAAATTCTGTATTTTTGTGCAGGTAAAAACATCAATCAAATTTTGGCGCCGTTGCCGAGGAGGGACGGTAAGTTATTCTCTTTTTAGATTTATATTTTTTGTTAACTTTCTTCTTTGTTTTTGGTGTACAGATTTAACAACAAGGATTTTTTACTGCAGTAGACACATAAGTGGCCCTAGACTCTGCTCAAGAAAGCTGAGCGCATAAGCCTTCAGATTTGTTACATTCTTGTGGCAATCTGAGTGAACTACTAACCTGTATTTTCTGCATGTTGGCTGAATTGCATAGTTTAATATATGTAGCATTTATCTCCTTGTTTGACTCACGTATATATATTTCTAACACAATAGTAAAAAGTTGATTGTAAATGCAAAAAATGATTTAGACTTTGCATTTAGGCATGTGTCTATTTCATTACATTTTCTATTTATTGTTGAAGAGTATTGAAGCTAAGGTATATGTGTATAGCATTTAATATAAGGTTCATTCTTGTATGAAATATTGCTTGAGTGTTACTTTTTTCTATATATACTACATTGCACTAAATTGATTTAAGGGCTTGTCCTATGAACAAGATAAGGTGGGGAAGTCATTACCCTCACTTAGCCCACAAATAATCTCCTCACTCACTAACCCAAGCCTAATTAAATACTGAGAAGACGTTGGCCGTAGGGACATCTCGGACTCAAATAGGAGACTGACCTAAGGGGGAAGTTGAATTGAATCTGACTCTTGCCAAATCGGTGACTAAGGTTGGGGATTGAGGGGCGAAACCCTAAAGGCTGGTGGTTTGGCTTAATTAGGCCCATCGCTTCTGCACGGATGCCTCCCACCAATCTTGTCCCTACCTGGCCGAATAACTTGTGGCCAGATTCGACAATATACCCCCCATGGACAGTCTAACCAGTTAAGAGTCGTCTAGGTCTAAGGTTTACCCTAACTTAGGTTAGATTTTTTTCTTTTTATTTTTTTACTTATTTGTTTGTTTTTCTTTGTTGTGTGATATGGCTTATAATAACAATTTTTTCAATTTTAATGGTAATCCATATTACACCCTAACCTCATTTTCAGATATTACCAACCCGACATATCATAACTTTAACCAACCTAGTGTGCCGGATTGGTCTTATCTGAATCAATATAACCTATGCCCCCAATCTTATAACCATAATTTTCAAAATAATTTTAACTCTTCACAGAGTCAATGGGGATTCACCTCCCCTGAGTCCAATTTTCAACCAACTTGTCCTCCTTATCCACCTTGTCCACAATATTTTCAAGATCATACTCAGTTTCATCAGTTCAAAATAGAAAATCATCAATCTTGAAAATGAGTATGCGTGAGTTCAAGCAATAATCACAAAATCTGACGGACTCACAATTTCACCACAAATTCTAAAACAAAACTTCATATTTTCAAGTTCAATCGCAGCAAAACGATGAACCAATCGACTATGAAAAGATGCTTGAAGTCATGACTCAGGCTCAAATTGCTCGTAATCATGACATAGATATGATGGTCCAAACTCTCCGTTCTCACCGTTTGACCATTTCTGATGTCGCTAACCATTCTGTTAGAGCCGAAGAATCATGTTATTTTGAAAAACAGGACTTCATTTCTGTACAACCATTTGAACTTGCCCAAACTCTACATTTTGAAAATAACATTGACAGTTTGACAAGTTATCCCTTTCCTGAAATTAAACTTGAGAATGAATATGATCCTGAACCTCAACTTGGTGATTCAATTCTACTTCCTGATTCAATAATAACTCCGGTGTCTTCACTTGATTTCAATCCTTTTCCTGAGTCAACATTGGATCCTGTGCCAATTCATCATAAAATTGAATCACCAATCTTTTATGATCATATTGAACTTGACCAATTCATACTTTTAAAAGTCCTATTGACAAATTGGCAAGTTCTCATTTTATGAAATTGAACTCAATGAGAAATGTGACCTAGATTCTCAAATTTGTGATCCAGATCAAATTTTTGAATCAATATTGACTCTTATTTTGTTACCCGACTTGAGTAATATTTTAGAGTCAGTTTTAATTCCCACACCTGTCATTCTTAAACTTGAATCACCAATATTAAGTCACATGCATTATGGGTAAATGTGGACTTGAGTTTCAACTTCTTGATTTGGACCCACTTCCTGAATCAATCTCGACTCCTGAACCTTTACTTTACTTAAGTCACTTTTCTGAGTCAGTATTAGTTCTCGTACTTCCTAATTCTAAGTCAATTATTCCATCTTTTCACACTCCATTTTGGGACAAGGCGGTTGACAAAATTACTCCAAAATTAATTATAAAATTTAAAAATTAGATGAGGTAAAATATTTAATAAAAATCATTCATGTATACATCATTTTAGCGGGTTATATTAGAGAGATTTCTTGTGGGTTCCTCCGACCTCCACGAAAATTCGATTGGGCCGCATTTCGTGGACCAATCAGACCACCACCAGAACCACCACCTTAAAGTAATATTTTTCTTCCCTTTCTTCTTTTTCATGCATCTATGCATTAATTCATACATTGAGGACAATGCATGTGATAGGTGTGGGAGAGGGTCTAACATAACTTAGGTTTTTCTTTTTATTTAAAAAAAGAAGAAAAATTAACATTTTCTTTACTTTTAAAAACTTTTTGAAAATAGAAATAATATTTTGACATATTTTTTGTAAAAAATTAAGTCAATTTTAAGGAATAGGATAATCATAATTAGGATTTCTTATACTTGGTCAAAGTAAGATTATTTGTTTGATTTTTAGGGTTAGGAAGATAATTTGTCAAAGTAATTTAGTCTTGATCTTTGCCTTGATAAAATATGCACACGTTGTACACTTACACACTTAGGGTTCAAAAACAAAGATTTTTATGCCTTATTAAAAAATATATATATGTATATCTATGAAAAATAAACAAATCTAATTATTGATTAGCTAGGTGCTTTGGCCTAAGCAAGCCTTGGTATTTATGCAAAAGATGATTAGATAAATTTAAAATATATATATATAGATATCTATAAAATCCTCTGATTAAGCTGGGCATTTGTGCCTTATAAAGCATAAGTATTCACGCCTAAAAGCAGCTCATATAATAAAATCCTTAGTTTTGTGGCCTTGTTTGCTGGAATTCTTAAGTCCTTGGGGTGTTTTCTCACTGGGTGCCCTAAGACCGTTTGGTTTGGAAGTCATCAATTAAAGGCTCGTTACATGGGAAGATTAGAAAGCCTAAAAGAACTAAGGAATAATACCACCAAAAATAAAATAAATATATATATAAATAAATAAATAAGGCATAAGAGTTAGAGTTAAAGAACACTTAGTCAAAATTTCACGGTCACGAAGGTGCATATGACTTAAGGTAAAGTAATAGACTAGATGAGAAGTACAATTTGACTCCTTACTTTGATTGATTACAAATTTTTGAATAGAGACTGAGTTTAGGAATGAAAAATTCGATTTTCCTATAACTTATAGATTACTTAAATCTTACAATAATATTTCAAATATTTTTACTTCAAAAATGTGTTTTAAAATATTAACATTTTTCTCTTTCTTTATGGATTTTGTGGGTGCAATCCATTGAAAACCCTCACGAGACAAAACTCGTCCTCTAGGGGTAACCTAGAGGTTTAACGGCTTGTTGCACAAGCTCAGTGCAATCGCGTGACCTGCGAAAGTGGTCTAATAATCTTTGATTTAGTTTTGTTATTTTGCTCGAGGACGAGCAAAAGATAGGTGTGGGAATGTGATTGCATATATTTATTGCATTATTCTTTATTATATTCCATATCTATCATGTAATAAATCTGTTAAATTCTTTGTCTTAAATGTCTATTTTGTAGAAGATAATCATGAAGAGAAAGATGATAAAATCAAATAAATATCAGTTAAATTCAGATTTAACTAGATCTATTTAGTTAGAGGAGGATGATCCCAAATCTAGTTGGTTATATTCAATTTTTGGTGAATCAGGTAGTTAAAGCTAAAGATCAACTGAAGATAACGTCAAATACAGAGTCCAAATCTAAAGAGATAAATGGATAGAGAGAATACCAACAGATGAGATGAAGCAATTCAGACTCAGATTCTGGCTGGATACATTTTAGTATTTGAATCATAATTTTTGCTACAAGAACTCAAATCAATGATTCAAGATGATCCAGAGAGAGGACTTAAAGGGATATAACTCTTAATTTGATCATTATTTCTAATTATGTCATTTGATAAGTTATATTTAGCAATCAATACGCCAATAAGCTGCAGATCAGAACTGAATATCTACATCAAATCAAGTTTGGAGATAAGGGAAGAATTCAAATTCAGAAATAGCCAGGTTCTCTTATCTTCATCTCCTCTACCATCTGCATTTCTCCTATAAATACCTGCAATCTCAAGGCAAAAGAGGGAAGGACCATGCAGAGAGCAGAACTTAGGCTAATTTATAGTTTGTAACTTAGGTTTTTAGTTTCTTTTATGTAATTTTCATTTTATTTATGTAACTGAGAGGAAAGGAGACTTTCATGGAGGAATGAGAGCAAGCTTGTACTGAAGGTGACACTGTGTAAGTGTCTTTTCTTCCATTGTTATTTGAATCGGATCGAGGTTTCCTTTTCTTTTCTATTCTTATTTTTGTTCGCTTCTCTCTTTTGTGTTTGTGGATCCAAATGAAACCGATAGCCTCAAAGTTGCCTTGTCCTTGCAAGTGCCGTTGATGGCTTATGGTGATGGATATCCATTTCTATAGTAGTATAGCTCGCCCCTTCATTTTATAGTGTAAATCGGGAATGGGGAAGATCTCATCAGCCATGCTTCGCTCGCCTTCAAGTAAAGGTACATCGTCGATACGGGTAAAAGGTAAGCAGGCGCCGAAGAGATAAATATATTTTTTAGGTTTTAGTTTTTTCTTTATTTTCCTGTAACTTTTAGTATAGATCACCAACACCATAATCACCCAAATCTCTTTCACCCTTTCAATTTCTTTGTACATATCACTTCTATTTTCTCCATCTTCTCTATCTATCACTTTCTTCCTAACTTAATTATAACTCTTTTTCACTTTCCTTTTAAAAAACTAAAAGAAGATCTTTAACCATTCTTTGTAGCATAAAAGAAAACTTAATAAAAAGCTTCAATCGCTAGTCCCTCCTTGTGGATCACGACCCGCATAGCCACTTGCTATCGCGGTAGTATTGAGTACTTGTACATCTCTATTTTTAAAGTTCTGAAATTCTGTATTTTTGTGCATGTAAAAACATTAATCAACCATGTATTACAAAGGACTAATATCTAAATAACTAATTTGTTAGGGACTAATATCAAAATATTAAATTTGTTAGGGACTCGTATCTTAAAAACCCTATTATATTGTATCTGTGTATTTTTTTATTAATAAGTAAGAGAACTTTTAAGATTGCTGCTGTGGTGGAGATTTGAGCGATCGGACAGTCGATTCACACCACAAGCGAGATTAAAGAGTGGAGTGTGTGTGTATGATAAGGTAATGAGCAATACAAAAAGAGAGAGACAAGATTTTTTACACGAAAACCTTTAACTGGAAAAAATCTCGAGAGGAAGAGGAGAATTCACTATAATTCACAGATTACAGGAATTATAAGAATTATTTGCCAGAGTATAAATATTGGGCTTAACTGGAAGAAGTGAAGATCCAAAAGTTCCCAAAAATATCTTTCTCGTTGGAGGAGGAGCTATATTTATGCTTGACTAGTTTCTATGACTGAGAGTGGATGGTACAGGCGTGATCCTTGTAACTGCATGAACTGCACATGTTGCTTTATTGTAACGACTGTGATTTCTAGCGCTTGATTATTGGGATTGCATGCGAGAAAATTCACCTATGTCCATAACTACCCAGGCTGGAGGGCGTGACATGTTTGAAAGTTCACCTAGGGGGGTGAATAGGTGATGGCTAATCTAATAGTCACTTAATGCCAAATAATGCGGAAGTATAAACTATTATGACCTAAACTAAACTCTTACACTAAACACCACGTATAACACAAGAGTGTTGCCGAATTCCCCGTGAAGGGCTCTGGACAAACTCCTCTAGATTCCCCTTGATAAAGGTTGAGGTGCCGCGTTGGCTCTCTTGGTTGAATACAAGTGTTAGCAAACAAACCCAAGCAAGTATATCAATATGAGCTCGCAAGTATACCAAGCATATAAAGATTAACACAATAATAGCATGCAAGATATAAACAAGAGACAAAGAGAGAGAGCAATCGCAAACACAAGGGATTTGTTTCGAGGTTCGAGCACACTTGCTCTACATTCCCGCCTTCGACACATGAAGGATTTCCACTATAATCGATCCCAAGGATCACCCGGTGCCACAACACCTACAAGCTCTCGGACTCCCTAGTCCATACACACCGCAAGCCCACCGGCTCGCCGAGGCCGCACCTCAAACAAAGAGTTCGCACCCGAACCCGAAACACCGAGTTCACACTAGGACCCGAAACAATGCGAGCACACTCGTCCGCCTCTTCAAAGAACAAAGCTGAACTTTGGTGATCACAACTCTTGATCACCTAAAATCTCTCACAAAAACTCCCTATAGGGTAGATATAGCAATGGATAGCTCAAGTGTTTGTGTGAGAAAACAAGGAAAGAGATGGTGGAGGAAAACTCAAAGAAATCTCTTTTAAACACTCTTGATAAACTCCCCTTTTGATTGGAAGTATTAGCTCTCAATTTAGTGGAGAAAACTCTTTTAATGAAGTGGAAAAAACTGGCTCAAAGTCCACTAAAAATCTTGGTGAAAAACAATGTCCAAACCCCCAAATTTATAGGCTCAGAAAAACTAGCCGTTGGGGTCTGTCAGGCCTGTCGGTCGACCGTCCGGCCGACCGGCCGACGGTCATATTTCAGACCGTTTGAGCCATCGATCGACCGGGCGGTCGACCGAGTCAGGATACAGAGAGCAATCTCTCTGTCCGGTCGACCGCGCGGTCGGCCGGGGCCTTTCCAGAGAGCAGAGCTCTCTGGACGGTCGACCGGGTCGGTTGGCCGGCCATCCTGCAGAGCTGGCGTGCACGTCTGTGCACGTCGGTCGACCGAGTCGGTCGACCGACTTCAGCCCTAGTCGACTTGGTCGGTCGACTAGTCGACTTGCTGAAGCCAGGAACAGAAAATCTAGGGATTAAAAACTTGGTCTTTTGATTTAAATAAAAATCCCATAAAATACTGAAAAATATACAAAAATAGTTTTGATGTAATACTTTGATAAACAAACATGCTTGCACAAAATCAAGGCATGTTACAAGTGTTTTGAACTATTTTTGTAACTTGGAAAATATGGCTCAAATGAAAACTAGTATTTTTCTAAAACTTTTTTTTCAAACTTCTTCATGATAAAAAAACAAGATATTTTGAATTCATTAAAGCATAGTGTGTATGGATATGATCCACTACACAATTAAGATGAAATATCTATGTTTTGACATTAAGCTCTAAACTTGGTTTTGGATAAAAGACATGCATATAAGAAATTCCAAAAACTAAAAAGTATTTTTTCAAAGTAAAAATCTTTTGTAAAAAACAAAACTATCAAGAGTGTGTGTGTGTGTGTGTGTGTGTGTATACTTGAGCAATCCACCAACTACTCTATCCTTTAAATTTTAACTAAAAACAAAATCTTACTAAAACAAACCTAGACTCAAGTCTTCATCTTCTTAAAGTTTTCACTTAAAGCCTTCTCATCTTCTTGACTTGGTCCAAACACGATCCATAGAGCTAGACTCCTCTTGAGTACTTGATGTGATCTTGATGCACAAGCTCTTGAATCAAACCGTGCTAGCTCCAAAGCTTGACTTTAAATCCTTTGTTGAAGCTCCACACCTACTAAGATCTTGATCATAAATCTGACACTAATTAAACACAAGATCATTAGTAAACATAACTATATGAGTTGATCATCATCAAAACTAGAGTGATGGGCCTTTGGGCCAACAATCTCCCCCTTTTTGATGATGACAAAACTCATGAAGTTATATATGCATGGATTAAAGTAAAGCTTCAAAGAAGCTCCCCCTTAACTCATGCATCTCAAATAAACAAAATAAATATGCAATGAGGCACATAAACATGTATGCAAATGTATGGAGATAAAACAAATCAAATCTTTTCTCCTATTTGCAAAACGAAAACATATATGCATAAACATAAATCCTTTAACCAAAAGCATGCATATATCTCAAATACTTCTCCCCCTTTTTGTCAATCATCAACAAAGGGGTTAAAGTAAAAAAAAAAATCATCAAATTTTTCTCCCCCTTTTTGTCAAAAACAAAGAGATCAATAAGGGGTCAAATCAAACATATCAATAAAAGGTTATATGCGATATACATTCATGAAGAGGAAGACGGTTAAGTAACTTCCCTACACATATACATTACATGAAAGAGGGATGACAAGCCCTAATTCACATAACATATAATATGTAATGCATAAGAGGATATGTGAAGCTCCCCCTACACATGTGTATCACATAAAGAAGAGTTGTCAAGCTCCTCAATACAAGATACACTCAACATGAATTTATATGTAGAAGAGATGTGAAGCTCTCCTTGCATATAGGCAATATAAATCAAAATTTTGAATTTTTCTTATCAAACAAAATTTTGATTTCTCTCAATAAAACAAATTTTGAATTTTGATATCAATTTTGAAAATGATCAATTATAAAATAGTGATCAATAGTAAAGTAATGATCAACCATATTGATACCAATTTAAAAAAAATACATAAGTTTGAAAAATAAGATTTGAATTAAGCTTAGCTAAACCAACTTTGTGCTTTAAAAATGTAAATCAATTTTAGCTCAAGCACAAAACAAATCATATATATGTATGAAAAATGAGTATACCAATTGAAATTGATACATATATATAAGAAAACAAAATATGAGTATATACAAAAATAGAGTCAAATTGATACCAATTGAAAATATCCAATGATACCAATTGAAAATTAAGTTTAAGTGTATACATTATATAATCTACCACATGAAGAACTCGAACTAGTTAAATGAAAATGTTTGAAAACTAGTACGGAATCCTTCAATCAAGGAATAAAAAAAAATGGCAATAAAGCTTAATATTCCTTTAAATGAGACAATATGAAAATCATCATAAATTTTGAAAACATAAAATCACCAAAAAAAAATTTTTATTTATTAAAAAAAAATTATATTCCAAGGTATATGTATGTTTTGACAACACAAGAAGTATACATACATATCCCTAAACACAATTGAGTCCATATATATAGATTTGCATGAAAGGCAAATGACTCAAGAGGTATTCATGTATATCTTAAAGTTTGGCAAAATAAACATATACATGAAATAAAAGCACATGATCATAACACAAATCCAAAATGGGAATACAAGTTTAAAAATGTAAGGATCATCAAGACTAGGCTATACTAGCACACCTAATGGGCACAAATAAGCAATCAAACCCAACCATATATAGATTTATTTGTGACCCATAATATGTACAAGTATAAATCCTAGTGTTGACAAAAACTAACATTTAAACTAATATTCAATTCATGAAGCATCAAATCTTGAGAATACAAAAGAATTTATCCAATGGATTAAAAATAGGATCATGTGTATAACTATAAAACATTGAAGAATAAATAACTAGTATAAAATAGTTTTTGAACAACTAGTTAAAAATCCTTCAAATACATCAAATCATATGTTTTTCATAAAACATAACTAAGTACATAAAGGTTTAATCACTCATGGTCTATAAAGCTCAAAATGATCATGAAACTAAGTCATGAAATAATAAATGAAGATGTGAGTGTTAAAAGATCATGTAAATAGCATTTTTATGAAAATAGTCATTTAAGCTCAAAAAGATCATAAGTCACATTTTATAAATAAAAAAATCATTTTTCATTAAAACACTAATCTTCATGGTATATGTATGATTTATCCAAAACTAACAATACACATACATATCCCAAACATAAAAGAGTCTATTTAAAGTATTTGCATGAAGGCAAAAGACTCAAAAAGGATATACATGTATATTTATTAGATTTGAATAAAAATGCATATACATGAAGTAAAAACACAAGAATTGGCAAAACAAGTGTAAATGAGGAAATCATCAAAACTAGCTTATACATGTGCATATAGTGGGTACAAATGAGCATGAAGTGTAAACATATATGAATCAATTTGTTCTCACTATTTGTACATGTATAAATACAAGTTTTAATGGAATCTACATCTAAACATGAATTTACCACATGAAGTACAAAAACAATTAAAACATGAACATGCTATGAATATGATATATGTAAAAAGCATGTACATAAAAAGTAGGAGTTTAGAGATTGTTACCAACTCCAAAGCTCCAAGCATGGTGGTCTTTCCCACCAAAACCTCCTTGATAGCGGTGCTCCAAATATGTGTCCTTTTAGTTCAAGTGCACCCACCATCAAGGCACCAAATCTCTCACGTTTTGTGAGAGCCCTCACCTACATCAAATACACAAGGTGGCGATTTTGGTACCCATATTTTCTTGGGTCCTTTGGGGTTAGTACTATAAGGGACCCAAAACCTTTCGTTATTTGCAAAGTTAATATGATGCAACTTGTCATAACAAAATTTTGCTAAATGGCCTTTGCGGCCACAATGTGTACATGTGTACACCTTAGAATGCTTATGTGAATGTGTATGATCGTGACGTGCAACATAAGCAAATGCATGATGATGTTGTGCATGAATGTGTGGAGTTTGTTTCTTTGAAAACAAGAACTCCAATCTAGTATGGTTAAATGCACAAGAGTTCAAAGTTGAACTCAAACAATCCATTTTATTTTTCAAATCTTTAATCTCATTAGTGGTGGCATGTAAAGCATGATGAGATATAGAATCATTTTTCTTATTCTTTTTACAAACATTTTCTTTTTTTTTCACAAAATTTTCTTTTTAAAGACTTATTCTCTTGAAAACAACTTCCTTTTGTTTTTCCACCAAAGCAATATCATTTTTCAAAACCATATTTCCTTCACATAAGTCATTCAATTTAGACATCAAGGAAATATTTTCATTTTTCAAATCTTTATTTTCTTCTTCAATGCATGCAACCTTATTTTTAAATGAATCATTTTCTTTTTGCATGCAAACAAAATCCTTTTTCAAATTTTTATTATCCTTTTTAAGTATGTCATATTTTTCTAACAAAAGTTGACAAAAAGATGAAAGCTCATCATATGACATGTTAACATCTTCTACCTCGGATTCGGTAGTTACCTCAAGAGGGTTATCCCCTTGGACCATATAGCACAAGTTGGAGATGTCGCTTCCAACATCCGAGTCACTCCCCGCATAGTATTGATCTTTTTCGCCAAGGGAGAGGAGGGTGTTCCAAACTACAAAAGCCAAATTAAGATTAGCAACCCTAGATAAATAATCATCATTTAGGGTAGATCTTAAAGCATGTAGGGCTTTTGCATTAGCCTCAATATTCTTACCATTTAAACAATATGCATCATTAGTTATGGCAAGGTAAACATGAATGCCTAGGGCCTTGAGGTACAAAGACATCTTAACCTTCCAAATTGGATGTTAAGAATGTCAAAAGTGGGTGGTGACATGAAATCCATGGTGTGTGTACAAAATATTATGATTAGCCTAAAATGAGGATCTTTAACTCTAGGTTGTGAGACCCAAAATCAGAGCACTTGGCTCTGATACCAATTGAAAGTTCACCTAGAGGGGGGGTGAATAGGTGATGGCTAATCTAATGGTCACTTAATGCCAAATAATGCGGAAGTATAAACTATTATGACCTAAACTAAACTCTTACACTAAACACCACGTATAACACAAGAGTGTTGCCGAATTCCCCGTGAAGGGCTCTGGACAAACTCCTCTAGATTCCCCTTGATAAGGGTTGAGGTGCCGCGTTGGCTCTCTTGGTTGAATACAAGTGTTAGCAAACAAACCCAAGCAAGTATATCAATATGAGCTCACAAGTATACCAAGCATATAAAGATTAACACAATAATAGCATGCAAGATATAAACAAAAGACAAAGAGAGAGAGCAATCGCAAACACAAGGGATTTGTTTCGAGGTTCGAGCACACTTGCTCTACATCCCCGCCTTCGACACACGAAGGATTTTCACTATAATTGATCCCAATGGATCACCCGGTGCCGCAACACCTACAAGCTCTCAGACTCCCTAGTCTGTACACACCGCAAGCCCACGGCTCGCTGAGGCCGCACCTCAAACAAAGAGTTCGCACCCGAACCCGAAACACCGAGTCCACACTAGGACCCGAAACAATGCGAACACACTCGGCCGCCTCTTCAAAGAACAAAGATGAACTTTGGTGATCACCTAAAATCTTCTCACAAAAACTCCCTATAGGGTAGATATAGTAATGGATAGCTCAAGTGTTTGTGTAAGAAAACAAGGAAAGAGATGGTGGAGGAAAACTCAAAGAAATCTCTTTTAAACACTCTTGATAAACTCCCCTTTTGATTGGAAGTATTAGCTCTCAATTTAGTGGAGAAAACTCTTTTAATGAAGTGGGAAAAACTGGCTCAAAGTCCACTAAAAATCTGGTGAAAAATAATGTCCAAACCCCCAAATTTATAGGCTCAGAAAAACTAGCCGTTGGGGTTCTGTCAGGCCTGTCGGTCGACCGTCCGGCCGACCGGCCAACGGTCTGACAGTCATATTTCAGACCGTTTGAGCCATCGGTCGACCGGGCGGTCGACCGAGCCAGGATACAGAGAGCAATCTCTCTGTCCGGTCGACCGCGCGGTCGGCGGGGCCTTTCCAGAGAGCAGAGCTCTCTGGACGGTCGACCGGGTCGGTTGGCCGGCCATCCTGCAGAGCTGGCGTGCACGTCTGTGCACGTCGGTCGACCGAGTCGGTCGACCGACTTCAGCCCTAGTCGACTTGGTCGGTCGACTAGTCGACTTGCTGAAGCCAGGAACAGAAAATCTAGGGATTAAAAACTTGGTCTTTTTGATTTAAATAAAAATCCATAAAATACTGAAAATATACAAAAATAGTTTTGATGTAATACTTTGATAAACAAACATGCTTGCACAAAATCAAGGCATGTTACAAGTGTTTTGAACTATTTTTGTAACTTGAAAAATATGGCTCAAATGAAAACTAGTATTTTTCTAAAACTTGTTTTCCAAACTTCTTCATGATACAAAAATAAGATATTTTGAATTCATTAAAGCATAGTGTGTATGGATATGATCCACTACACAATTAAGATTAAATATCTATCTTTTTTTGACATTAAGCTCTAAACTTGGTTTTGAATAAAAGACATGCATATAAGAAATTCCAAAACCAAAAAGTATTTTTTTCAAAGTAAAAATCTTTTATAAAAACAAAACTATCAAGAGTGTGTGTGTATATGTATACTTGAGCAATCCACCAACTACTCTATCCTTTACATTTTAACTAAAAATAAAATCTTACTAAAACAAACCTAGACTCAAGTCTTCATCTTCTTGAAGTCTTCACTTGAAGCCTTCTCATCTTCTAGACTTGGTCCAAACACGATCCATAGAGCTAGACTCCTCTTGAGTACTTGATGTGATCTTGATGCACAAGCTCTTGAATCAAACCGTGCTAGCTCCAAAACTTGACTTTAAATCCTTTGTTGAAGCTCCACACCTACTAAGATCTTGATCATAAATCTGACACTAATTAAACACAAGATCATTAGTAAACATAACTATATGAGTTGATCATCATCAAAACTAGAGTGATGGGCCTCTGGGCCAATAATGTTTTGAACGTGGGGGAAGAATTGATTGCGTAATTATCAACAGAAATCAAGAATGATCTGTTGTCGTAGTTGCGTTGTGCGGATTTAAAGTTTTCGGAATGGAGGGAGTTTCAGAATGACTTGGAGCATCAGAGCTACCAAGATGAAAGTATCTTCAGGGCGAAGAGTGACTTTAGTATGGACAGAACTGGTTCCAGGAGGATATAGAGCGATGGAGTAGTTACTTGGAGAGGTAGCGTCATCCTGTGAGGGTCAATTTTTGACTACTACAGCTGCCCTCACTCTTTTACTTGTCGGAGCCTGAGAAAGAGAAGTCAGAAGAGTGGAGTTGGTAGGAGATCATTTTGTCTTGATCCTTGTGGACAATAAGAATCTTGAAATTAAATGCATATCGTCTGAACTAACTTGGAGATCGCGCTGTTGGCTGACAGCTGGCATGCTGGTCGTTGATTTTCTTGAAACGTATAACCAGTGCCTCTTTAGATCCTGATGCCATGATGACTGATATCATTAGGGTGTGGCGGTTGATATTATGCCTCCTCAGTTGAGCGAAGTTCTCGAGATGTGAACCAACTCTTCAATGATTGGAAAATTGAAATAATTTGGCTCTCCCCCTCCATCTATAAATATGCTGGATTCTTTGGGCAGAAGTAAACTCTGTCATCTCCTCTGAGAAACTTCTGTATTCCTCTATTATTTTTTTGCTGGATCACCATATATCTTTTTCTCCTCTTCACCAGATAGAGAAAGGAAAAAGAAAGAAAGAAGATGGTTTTTGAGCTCCCGTTGTTCAGGAGTCTGGTTGGCACATTACATCAATCATTGTAGTAAGCCCGTCAAAATACATCAGCTTTGTGACAAGTCTTTGCAACCGGGGGCGACTGCTTGCTGGCACGCTTCGATTGGAGCCGATGATCTGATTTCAAATTATCCAATTTTTAGGGTGAGGATCATTCTTTGGGATCTGACTCTCCTTTTATGGCGGGTGCATAAGGAAGGAAAAAGAGGGGGTTGTTCGGTCAGGTGTGCTGGCAATTATCTCTCACCTGGAGCCTGGACCTCTTCCTCAGAATACCAAAGTGGAGAAATGTTGCTTTCACCCATGTTGCTTTCTCCTTCTGGGGTGTTTTCCTAGAGTCTGTCTGGTCGAACGTCGTTGTCTAGCTCTTGGAGGGCTTCTTGGGGACCATCGTAGTGAGTGGTGTTGGTCTGACTACCTTAAAAGCATATGAGCTATTGTCGAGGCATATGGTCGCTTGTTCTGGAACCATGGCTGTTGACTGCTTCTGGGAGATCTCCTCTGGTGAATAAATTTTGTTGTTCTTGTATTGGGGGTCTAACCAAGGTGGTGGAATAAGTTTTCGGATCTCCTGTATTCCTGTTTTAAAAGTGTAAACACATGGATGTAAATGAATTTCATGTATTCTATTTGTCAGATATAATGAGATAATGAAGCTTAATGAAATGTGATAACATGTATTTCATAGTAGAAATGACTGAGTCATGTTTAGATCTTGCTTTATTTAGATTGTGGAATGATCATCCTCCTTCAGAGGCCTGACTTTCAGATGGCAAGGATGTGATGTGTATGCGTTACTATCTCCGGATGGTGACTCCATATCTGAATGTACAAACGCTGAATTCCGAGTGAAGTGAGAAGCTCAGCTTTGGAGGTGGACTGGTCCATTAGGGCGAGTCGAGGGGAGACCAGAGGCAGATGTTTATGTATAATGTTCATGATTAGGGACCTTCCATCTCAGAACACAAAGAATTTCGAGTGAGAAGAGCCCTCAGCTACAGAGTTGGGTAAGCAGTTACTCATTTGAGGATAAGCCTTTCAGGGGGCAGTTGCCCAATTGAGGATGAGCCTTAAAAACCCAGAGATAGATATTTGTGCTATGATTCTCGAGTAACGGCTTCCCTCCTTGAATTCACAAACAAAAGTAGTAGCCCAATTAGAGATGGACCTTCTGAATGGCAGTTACCCAATTGGGAATGAGCCTGACAGTTACCCGCTTGGGGATGAATCTTCCAAATAGTAGTTACCTAATGGGGGATAAGCCTTGAGGGAGACATTTGCCTAACTAGGGATGAGCCTTTCAGGGACAGTTGCCCAATCAGGGACGAGCCTAAGAGTGTCCGGAGGCAGATGCTTATGTTATCATTCTCGAGTGGGGACTTTCCTACTCAGAACACACAGAGAGATCTCCGAGTGAGGGAAGCTCTTAGCTACGGAGTTGGATTGGCAATGGCCTGATTAGAGATGATCCTTTTGAGCGATCATTGCCAACCATGGATGAGCCAGAGAGAGTCCGGAGGCGAATGCTGATGCTGTCGATCCAAGTGGGAGAATACCTACTCGGATATACAATCATAGATCTTCGAAGAGGAGCTCGTAGCTTGGTTGCATGAGAGCCAGTGAGCAGGTTCTATGGTTCGTGATAAGGATATAGGAAAGTGATTAAGAATCAAAATGTAATTTTGTTAAATAATTTTAAAAATACATGATAGTGGAATGAGATACAAGGAGCATTATTTGCTAGAAGATCTTTCCTGTTCTTGTCAGTAGGGTTGGTGTTAGTCAACTGCTTTATACTGAGTGATTATGTGCAACGCTCGAGTCAGAGATGGAGTTCCCTACTGCCCTCCTGTCTCGGACGCAGTTTTGAGTGTAAGGATGTATTACTGAAGATACCCTTGTTGAATAAGACCTTCAAGAAACTTGCGGGGATCGACATTGGAAAGTCTGATGTCCCTTGTAATCATGTAAAGAGCAATAGTCCTTCGCTCTGGGACAGGAAGGATCATGTTGTTTTGGTTGCAGAGACGCTTTACCCAGGGATGGCTCTTAATAGCTTTAAGACCTGTTGGATCGGGAGTTTCAGCAGGCTGAAGCTGTCATCCACTCGGTAAGCTCAGAGTGGGCTCTATTGAGGGTTCGGGAATGAAAGCTTCTTGAAAGCACCTTACCCCACGACCCTAGTTATCGACAGAGGGGCCTCGGTGATGTGGCTTCGAGTTACCTCCGTCATCGCTACAGTTGAGAGATGGTTGGCGGAGCTCTTCATTGCTTTCTCCAACTGGATGTATAGTTGGGCTAGGTACAGGACCTCACTCCAATAAGTGACATTGTATTTTACCAGATGCTTGTACATCGGGTGGGTAACTCGTAGCCCACTGATGAATGCGAGAGTGGTGACATCCTCACTGTAGTTGTGCACTTTGGCCAGCTGACTCTAGAAGAAGCCAATGTACACCTTGAGACTATTAGAGGATCTCATCTTGTTGGAAAGGAGGTGGTGTTTGTTCTACTTGAACTCCTGGCGAGAGGAGTATTAAGAGAAGAACAACTTGGTGAGATCCTTGAAGTTGTGATCGATCATGGCGGAAGAGAGTAGAACCAATCAAAATCTACTCCCTTCAAACTGGAGGGGAATATCTGACACAATATGGGATCACCCCGAGCATAAATCACTATTTTGTTCTGATATTGGTGGAGATGCTTTGACCAGATCGCTTTAACCACAATAGCAGTCAAAGATTGGAATCATGAACTTCTTGGGAAATTCACATTTCAATATGCCCTCAGAGAAGGGGGAGTTAGATGTATCAGTGGTGATGGCTCTGAGTCTGTAGTGCTGTGGAACCCTTGCCTTCTTGACTCGCTTCTATATAAGCTTATCCAGATCTTGGATATTAACGAACTCTTCGGTCTTCCTCCTAGTATGATCGTGCTGGTCCCTCATGCGGGGACGTGACGAACTCGACCCACCATCAGATCGTTCCGATAGAGTAGGGAGTCTGGCCTGCGACGCCTTCGTCTCTGAGAGTGCTCGCTATCTTGGGTCTCCGTAACAGTGGGCCTTTCTGGCGATAGAGGCGACCCTTAGGTGTTTTGGAAGGTTGTGATCTGGGTCGTGGTTTCTCGATCATGTGCTGCTTACTCATGCTCGCAGTTGAATAAGGCATGCTGCTTCGTCATCTCTTCCTTCATGTAGTGAAACATTTGGAGGAGTTGGCTTTCGTACGTCGATGGTGGTGCGTATATCGGGCTGCCCCCTGGGAAGGTGCGAAGACAGACTCTTCCACGATGGGTTGAGGTTGAGACCGCTCAGGGAGACGATGCCCCCAATGGGGGCATTTGGATTTTCCCGTGGAGGTAGTCCCATTGCCGGTGGTCAGCTGCTTTTTTGGAGCCTTGGCTTTTTGGAGGATATTTTTAGGAAGGGTTTGGTAGGGGAAATCTGAGTATTGGGTCTCAAATTTCAAATAAGTACCAGTTTGTGGTAGAGATTTTTTGCCACAAGCGATCATATAGTCGCTCCATACCACAAGCGAGATTACGGAGTGGAGTGTGTGTGTGGGGGAGGGGGGGTAAGGTAATGTGTGCAACTCAAAGAGAAAGGATTTTTTTATATCAAACCCTTAAATGGGAAAAAACATGGGGAGGAGGAGGGAAATTCACTATAATTCACATGTTACAGGAATTACAGGAATTATTTATCAGAATCTCAAAGCTGAGCTTAATTGAAAGAAAAGAAGATCCAAAAGTCTCCAGAAGTCTCTTTCTCTTTGAAGGAGAAACTAATTTATGCTTTACTAATTTATGTGCCTTGGAGTGGATGGTACGAGCGTGATCCTCATAAGAGTGTGATCTGTACGTGTTGATATGTTATAATGACTGTGATTTCTAGCGCCTTATTGGTCAGATTGTGTTAGGGAAATCCCGCCTCTGTCCATAACTGCCCAAGTTAGAGGACGTGTGTAACGCCCCGCCCCATCAGGCACGAAAACGCTACTGCAACTTATATATGCAGGCGGAAATACCCTCACATACCTACGCTAAGTATAACAGTACAGTCAGGATTTAGAGTACAGAAACATAGTGGTAATATACATTCCAGCATTGCAGCCCAAGTACATTGTTATCACAGTATGTGATCCAATATTACATGAATTTTACATCACTAGAGCATGTAAAAGTACAAATTATAAGAAATTTACAAGATATAATACTGGAAGAGGCTCCCGAGCTGGAAAGGAATCTTGAGAGTTAGATAAAGTAGATGGATCTGGAGGACTACCTGACACGGTCTTCACTCTTTGACAGATTTCAATCCTGGAACTTATGGGCTATGGGCCCACCACACTTTCGCTCCGATCAGCAACAGGAAGTTCTTGATACTCCAGGCTCCGGGATCTTGACATGCAGATCTAGGGTTGTCAGAATGCAACCCAGCGAGTACATAAAAATACAAAGTGGCATGCACCAAAGTAAATACACATGTACTGCAAAATAAATAGAATTACATGTAAACATATTTATGTATGCATGAAATCATATTCAAATCATATCAATGAAAGTTTATGTAATTCATTAATGATATACGTATAATGTAAATGTATGCAAAACAAATTGTATAAACTAAAATATATGGATCCATGAAAATTAGTACGTCGAGGGGATAATCCAAACAAGGAAACTGTCATCTATATACCATATAGCTCACTTCACCATCAATGAGCATATAAAACCAGAGTTGCTGAGAGTTGATATATTAATGATTTTATCGGGTCATGTCATGTCTGTGTAACCAAGTTCAGTATTGTAGTCAAGTTAGTATATGTTTTGGTGCATATGTATTTTTGTCAATAGTAGGAATTAGATTATGAACTGGAAACATGAACCTCCCAAATGCTGGATAAGGTTTTGGCATGTTTTGATGAGCATGAATAATAATAATAATAGGGTAGTAGTAATAGCAATAACAATAATCAGTATCATTTGTTATTCTAATCTATCCCTACCAGTGTCCCATACCACTAATAGTTCACACTAGAGCTCGCACTTCCAGCAGAACATATCCGAATTTCAGTACGCGGGTCTACCTTCATTTGAACAGGAGAGTGACCGAATAACATATGCTCCCGACATTATTATTGTAAGAATAGTTGATATTGTATACTGAGTTTAGTTCAGTACTGGTACAGAAGAATATAGAAACATGTGAACATGAGAAATGAGGATCATGGACGCAATGTAATGGACTCAAGGGGTACCCCCACGGACTCGAGCGATACCCCCGCCACGTTACGTGATGTGTACTTTGCTCCGTCTGTACTTTGTTCCACACACCTTTTGTGTACCATGTAGGAGACAGTTTCAGGACTCAAGAGGCACCCCCACGGACTCGAGCGGTACCCCCCATTGTGTGGGGTATGCTACGCTTTGGTGTTACTTTGCTCCATTCCACGCTCCATATGGACTCAAGAGGCCCCCACGGACTCTAGAGGCAACCCCATTGCGTATGCGATTGTTCTTAGCTCCGTGTGGCACTTTGCTCCACATACATGTATCAGTAACAATAGTTACAGGATATCCATGTTTCAGGTTCAATAGGACAGTATTCAAGAGTAGTATATCAGGAATGCATCAGGAGTCAGGAATATCTCAAGAGTATTCTTGTTCAGAATTCAGGAGTTTCATGAATACCAGTCTTTGTGGTAGTAGGTGTTATAATCAGTCTATCAGTTTCCCCATCCCCAGTGTTTGTTGAATATCTTATTATAAGTTATCCAGTGTACAGTTCAGTGTATCATGATAACGTTTACGGGGATCAACATGAGTTCAGTATCAGAAATTGTAATCAATATTAGTAACAGACGTTAGGTCAGGT